>VWZW01007927.1:1487054-1737021 GCA_013397115.1 Edolisoma coerulescens
GCGGTGGGGTGGAATTTCTTTCCGTTTGATGCAAAGGTATAATCATACAATACAAAACAAATATCCAAAGTATAAGTGTTCCTTCCTTCTCCTCCCCCATGTAATTTTGACTTAAAAATTATAATTAAATATTTATTGGCTGGTCTAAATCATCGATTGTAAAATGCAGACAATTATCTCATAGTTCATTGATTTCTGTAGCTCTGGTTTATCTTGCTGTCAGATTTTCCTCAGTCATTCTCTCTAAGTAGGTGGAGAAAGAGACATGTTCAAGCAAAGCACATAGGACATAAAAATCCCCTCCAGACTCTACACTATTAATCAGTCTGGTCAAAGAGCCTCTGGTGGAAGGAAAGCTGTGAAGGGGAAGAAACCAAGGAGTGAGAGGCACAGAAGAAATATTCAACACTCATGTTGCTGTGGCTCTTCATTAGTGAGCTATTGATTACAAGTGCAGAATCAAATGGGCAGTTCAAATCTGGCAAGTAACTACACCCAATGAAATTGGCGATTGTGAAGCTGTTTTTCCTTCCCGTTACCTTTTGGAGATTTTGAACCAAGTCCTTTTGGGTAGGGGTCTGTGTCACAGGAATTAAGGAGGAGCAGAGGAAAACAAAACATTTGATCTTGAACACAGAATTCATTGTATCAGACATTGAGAGAAACACCTGGGCTCCTGACAGGACTAGGGCATGCACCAGATTTGTTATTTTCTCTCCATAAAATCAATTTTGCACATTTTAATAGGTATTCTCAGCTTTTTATTTAAATTGATTGTATTTGAAGTTTTGTAACATGTTGAGTTTTTCCTTAGGTTTTGGCCCAGACCTTTAATTCATATCGCCACAGACCCCTCAGATGTGTCAAAGAGTAATTACTTTCTTATCAATACAGAGGTAGCCTAGATCACAATTACTGACCTAAAGTTCAAAGGCCTAGTAACTCATCTACAACTTCTTGAATTCCTTCTTTTGCCACCCTGCAGTTGTTTAGTTCTCTTTCTCCACTAACATTTTCTTATTTTCCATAGTAGTGAATCTGTTGGTTAACAATAGGCTTGTCTCCCAAGCTCAGATAATGAGTAAAATTTGACACCTTTTCCTCTCCTCAACAGTTTCTCTCAATAAATGACTTGAAAGATGCTTTGAACATAAAACTAGTATTTCGAAATATTAAATATTAATATTACATCTCTTTCTCGCTCTCTCTCTTTTCCTTCATTTGACCACATACAATGAGTTGGAGTCCTTTTGTGCCTGACCATGGTTGCAATATTTACTTATTTCTCTGGAAAGGTTTGGTATTTAAGAGTCTACCATGTGGAATAGTTATATCCAGTTATCAGTCGTTGTGTGAATAGACACATATTGGTAACCAGGGTGACCACCAAACCACAGCTGAAATGCAAAGAGTAGATTTGTTACATTATCTTGCTAACAACGTTGGGCAGCACAGAGATTTCCCATATCATAGAGTGTCATGCCCAATATTTAAATGGGGGGGAGTTGTCCAGGAGTGGCTGATCGGAGCGTGGGGAAGGCTGGGCATCAGTCAGCATGTGGTGAGCAGTTGTATTGACCATCACTTGTTTTTCTTGGGTTCTAATACTATCTCTCTCTTTATCTCCCTTTTAATAGTTTAATATTTTACTTCATTTAAATTTTTAAGGTCTTCTTATCTCAAGCCATGTATTCTACATTTTTCTGATTCTCCTACCCATCCCACAGCAGGGGATAGTGAGCAGTCAGCTGCATGGTACTTACTTGCTGGCTGGGGATAAACCACTACAACAGCATATCACATTTCTTCCTTACACCTTACTGCAGATAAAACAGTCACACTGATAACATATATGTTATCTCAACCTCTGTGATAACCCAATAAAACTCACTGTTCAGAAGCTGCAAATTAAAAACAGAATTTCTCGCTCATCTCCACAAAAGGTGCTTGTCTAGGCTAAGAGAAAACTGTATAGCATTTGTGTTACAGAGTTACTGAAACAAATAAAATACTGAAGTCTAGCTTTTTTTTCTCCTCTACAAGAATGTCATAAAAGTTCTTCTGAATCTAGAATGAAACTGCAGTGATTCAGTGAAAAAGAGGAGAGTTTAATAAATGCTAAATGGATAACATGAGTTAATGACATCAGAAAAAGTAGCAAACATGTCCTTATGTCAATCATTCCAGAAGAAGATCTGTTCATTTTCAGATCTTCTTCTAACATGGATTCAAGACTGAGCAAGCAAGGCAACTCTTTTAAGCACAATGAGCTGGTTGATGAGGACAACAGGAAGCATCCTTTTTCCCACTTGCATTTAGAACCCTTGCTAATCTCAGCACTCTGAAGTACATAAACTACTAATTTATCCTAAGGAGGTGTTTCTATTTTTGCTTTAAACTAACATCGACTGGAGCTTCAGTGAAGGGATAAGGTACCTGTTATCAAAGAGATATATCTGGTGAAGAACATGCTGGAAAGCAGGAAAGACTATAATTATAGTATTTTCATGGCACGAAAGAGAGGGAAAGCATTCTGGATAGAAAAGAATCTTTATTTTCTGAGAATCTGTTTCAGTTTTGTTTTCATTTATACATGTAATAGATCTATTTGCAGATATTTTATCATGCTTTAAAAGCCATTTGACTTGCTGCTCATACTGCAAGCTGTTCCAGAGGCATCTAACTTTCCACATGCACCAGGTGACGAGTGTAGGCATCAAGTAACACAGGAATTTAGAGACTGAGGTTTTTTAACTGAATTCAGTAGGGACCTAGTGGCTGGGCTGCAGGGCAGGCATGAAGAATACTGTGTCAATAGCACCTCAAAATTAGGTCCCTTCATTCAGTTTTGCCCCAGAATGGCATGTTTTAGAGATTTTGAACTGCTCAAATAAAACGCTTATTTTTCCCATTCCCCCCCAAAAAATGAAATTCCAATGAAGCATTTTCTGACCTCTGCCTTTATCACAGCATCACTGAACATTCTGATAATATTTCTTATCTCTCTGCTGGTGGAAGAACCCTGACACAGGTTAAAGCACCAATTTCTCCACCAGTGCGAGAACTGCTATTATTTCAGAAGACTGTAAGAGAAAGCACAGAAAGCTCAGATCTAACACACAGCTCATTTGACCTAAACATTAGGCAACTAACAGAACAGTAAATAGAGTCTGGCCCTGGTGTACCCGGAAGTACAGAGCCTCATATTTTGAAATTGAAAGTCTTGCTCCCTGCTTTCACAGTCTCCTTGCAAATCATCTGCAGACAATGCACATGCTTGCAACGGTTCATTTAACTCTTAACAGTCTTGTACTTAGCAGGTTCCTACTCTCCAGGGATTAGTCAAACATGGATTTCTGCTCTCCTTGCCACTATCATGCTTTTGGAGTCAGTGTTTCTATGCTAAATTGAAACGGGAATATATGTCTTTCAAAACCTGATGTCCAGGTTTGAATCCAATTCAACAGGTGTTTTTAAAGAAGCTCTTGCAAGGAGTTCCAAATACTCCTTTCTTCAATGAGGATGGAAAGACTTAGAAAACTTCTGGTCCAACTGTTACCTCCTTTGTTTTAGATTTCACCTTGAAGTTGTGGATAGTGGAAGAGGGTAACTTCAACTAAAAAAGGCACCTCCAAAGTCGAGATTTGTTCAAGAACCTGCCATCTGTGTTCCTGTCAAAGAGAAGAGATATGACACAAGTCAATCAGAAGTACTGATTTTAAACATTAATTCTGAGTTATATCGGTCTCATTCCTTTCCAGGTTAACAATCTTGACCCCCCTCTTTCTGCTTTCTAAACTAGGTGCCTTCTTCGAACTATCTTGCTGGCGGTCATTTTAAAAAGTAGTGAGGAAAAAGATGTGATTGATTAATCAGCAGATGCTTGTGTTTTCAAATTGCTTCTCATTTTGATGGAGATCTCCAAATATCACACTAAGGGACTATGCTAGACTGAGAAAATTGCCTTGAGGAGTCTGGTCAAACCACCTCAAATATTTAATTTTTCCAGTGAACCGAGCAGATGAGCTCTCTAGACAGAGAGCAGTGGTCAACTCCTCACAGCACAGCATTTCTACACAAAGGCTTCTGGGGCATCCTCAGAAGCAGGAGGACTGTGCTAGGCCAGGGGGAAAAGTGTATTTGCATCAGTACTGTTGCATAAATAACTCTATGACCCAGAGCTGCCCCATCATTCTGGGCAGTGCCAGGGGGAAGCTACATCCTTTTCTGCAGGCCTGCAAATCTTCATCTAATCATGCATTTACAAAATACAGACTTTACCAAGCCTTGGGTTTCTCTGGAGTTAGGTGGCGGCCCAGCAGTCACAGGGCTCTTGACTGCTTTTGGAGGTGTCTTAGTTTGAAGTCTGGTAGCACTAATATGCACAAACCCATCTTGGATCTTATCAAAGGGGCTAATAACCTGCTGCTGAGCAAAACCAATAAAATCCATCTCCTTCCTCTCCAAAACACTGAGTTATTTAAGAGATGCCAGTGGGAGGAACTAATGAATTCTTAATTTCAGGTTGTTGCTATAGCAATACACTCAACATTTATATCAATGAGCTGAAGGGGAGCCAGTTTTTTTATTCCCTGTACATTGGCAAGATATCAGAAAGCAATATCTCATCTACTGGAGTGTAAACAAAACAATCTGGTTTGCTACCTGAAGAGTTAAGGAAAAAAAAGCTTCATAAAAAGCTGAAGAGGGCTAATATGTTTGTAGGTGTTCTTTTGTATGAAACAGCTGGAAACTGCATTATGAATATTAACAACAAATAATTTGTTTGTACTTTAGTTACGTAAATTGTACGCCAAAGAATGAAAGACCGTAGGTGCTAATAATGCAGAAACTTCTAAGTATGTGCGCACAAAGATTTCACAAACCTGACTTGGTTCAGTAGACCTCTGTCTTGTTTTGTCTTCACTGAGGTAGCTCTATTGATAGTTCCTTTGTTGCTGGTGAGACAGCTTAAAAACTGCATACAGATCTGCGCAGTTGGAAATTATTGTTGATGGAAATTACACTATTCCCTTTAGACTTCTCATCTTACTGAACAACGTCTAAACACAGTAGTTATACCTATGACAGAGTGCAGGACTGGTGCAACAAAGCAGACTTGTTTTCAATTCCTACTATTTATCTGGAGAAATATTTCATTCTGACTTGAATTCTTTTATTTTTTGGCTGAAAAGTCAGTGGCAGAATTCGAAACAGTGAAAATTGTTTGAAAGATATTAAAGTGGAATAAGGTGGGAAGAAACACTTTTCATTAGATATTCAAAATAAAGTAGCGTATGAGTCTCACCCCTGAACAAAATAAAATTTCTCAGCATGTTTCTTTCAGAATATACACTGGAACACTGTTACATCTCTATTGTGGAAAGGAGCTTCAATGAAAGTAGTTATTTTTGCTGTGCACCAGTGGACGATACATCACAAACTCTGCTGCAAGGTGTTTGTACAGAAGTTCACTTCACACACATTCCTATGGGGAGAGAGACTCAATTCTCACACTTCATATCATTTTTCCATTGCTGAGAATAAGCACTCTGCCCATTCCTGTTTGAAAGCCTCTGAAACTCTTTCACAATACCAGGAAACAGAGCCTACTTTCACATTTTCCAGAATGTGATCTTATTTGGTGTCGTAAGATGGTAGAAAAGAAAAAAAACCCACCATTGTTTTTATATTTAAAGGTAATTAATAGAAGGTGACACAGTTGCATACTCTTTGTATACCACTTTTTGGAGGGTTAGGAATGAAAAACTCTCGCTGGAATATAGGCAAGTTTCAACCTCATGACCTGATGCTCTAATGTCATGCTTAGTAAAGGCAACTGTGGTTTGAAAAAGAATAAGCCACAGCTCCATTTGATGAGCTGTGTGTTCTAGTGGATATCTCAGACATAGTAAAAATAATATCCAGACAGAGACCCTGAGGGGAGATACAGAGGAACACCTAGGACCTGCACCAGGACCTGTACCACTAGGTCTAAATGCTGTGAGAGCATCAGGATGCCAGATCTAAATACTGAGAGTATCAAGTGGCTCTCAATAGAGCAGCTCTGGACATGCTTACGAGGACTTTGGTACGTGGGGAACACACCCATCCAGCTGACTTTGAGTGCCCTGGGTTAGGCATCAGCTGAGAAGCCACCTTCTGCCAGGAAAGGATAAGGGCATGGATACATCTTCTTGGCACGGATGTGCCAGTGAAAATGTCTTCAACTCTAGTGTACCACCAGCTGCTCACCAACTTTCCTCATCTGAGGGAACATTGCTCTCCATGGGATGAGCTCATTGTTCCCCTAAACTAGACCAGCCAGGAAGAACAAAATCATGAGAGAATTCCCATTTGAAACAATTCCTCTGTTTTTTGCTTAGGTCGGTTAAGACAGGCTTACACAAGCAGCTCTGCTGGCAGGTGGGTGTCAGAGTTAAGTGCAAGCCATGGGGCACAGGCCAGCTGGGGCAGCAGATGCCAAAAAGAGCAGGACCATACCCTCCTCTCTCCTGCCCCATGAGGCACAGCCCCACCATACCCCAGTAAGCCAAGGTTAAGGAGGGCTGGTACCATGGCTGGGACCCAGGGTTGGTTGCAGTCCAGCAACTGCCAGGTGAAGCTGCAGCCGTGAGTTCTCAAGACAGAAAACAAAGAGGGCAAGACAAAGTTGGCGTCAGCAATGCAAAGGCAGGGCACAGACATTCCTGCAAGAAAGCAGATAAGGGTAAGGGAGGCTGACAGGCAGCAGAGAGAGTAACAAGAACTGTCCATGATCAAATCTCAGGTCTTGAACTAATCTGACCTTCCTTCCCAAACAGACAGCCTGAGGGAGACACATCTTTTTCTTGTTAGAGAACTGTGATGAATAAGCAGAAGGCAAAAGGACTCTGCTGTGCAGTAGGATTAAATATAGAATGGATGTGATTTACCCAATTATGCTCCTTCCCAGTAAATTTTCTCCCAGATTGCACTTTCAAGAAGCAAGATGAGAAACCATTGTGGTTTAACTCCAGACAGCAACTAAACACCACAGCCTCTCACTCACTCACACACCCCCCGCCACACACATGGTGGGGAATAGAACCGGAAAGAAAAGGGAAAATTTTGTGAGTAAAGAATGCTTTAAAATAAAATACTACTATTACTGCTGTTATAAATGATAGTAATAATTTTAATGAAAAGAAGAGAGAAATAAAGCTCAAGAGAACCAAGTGATGCACAATATAATTGTTCACCACCTGCTGACTGATACGAAGCCTGCCCCTGAGCGTCAGTCAGTCCCCCTTCTGGATAACTGCCCCAGTTTATATGGTATGCATGACATTCTATGGTGTGGAATATCCCTTTGGCTATTTGGGGTCAACTGTCCTGGCCATGCTCCCTCTTAGCTTCTTGTGCAGCTCCTCACTGGCAGATCATGGGAAACTGAAAATTCTTGACTCAAGGTAAGCTCTACTTAGTAAGACCCAAAACATCAGTATGTTATCAAGCTACTGTCACCCCAAGCCCAAACCACAGCACTGTACCATCTTCTAAGAGGAAAATTTGCTCTATCCCAGTTGAAACCAGGACAGCAACTTGCAGTGTTCACTGTAATAGTGAGGAGTGAAGGGTTTAACTTCAACCTTGACGGGCCACCTAGAGGAGCATTTTCGCATATGGAAACCTGTTCTTGAAATGAGAAGAGTTTTAAAAGATTAATAGCCAAATTTTGTTGATCACCTGTTCCATTAGGCAGACACCTGATCTCCCATTTAAGAACACATTATCTACTGCTTTATCACAGATTTCTTCCCACACAGTGAATTCTCATCAGCTCACAGAAGCAATATGTTCCTCATCAAGTCTGTTCATTTTCGTGATTTTTAATAGGCTTTGCTTCTTTGCCTAAGTCTCATCCCCAGTGCCTCTTCAGCAAGCTATATCAAGGTAAAAAGGAATTTCCCTTTCAAATTAATTCAGTTAGCACAAACTCCTGAAATCTGGAAGTACCAAATCAATTTGGACTCTTTACAGCATTTGCAGTATTAGATATGGTGTGTGGTTTGTCAGCAGTGCTCAGACAAGTACTTCCATGACTCTGCATGCAGAACGTAATATCTATGAAAGTACAGATGAGCTGCTGTCCTGGTACACTGCCATCCATATAAGCAACTGGAAAAGAAGAGAATATGAGACTGTAAAGGACTGTGCTGTTTCACTTGCAGAAAGCTTCTGCTGAATTACAACTCATTACAACATGCACTCAGTCTGTGCCATTTACATGAAACCCACATACTGCTCATGTTTTAGGTAATCATTGTTAGTCTTACCCTTGCTTTATTTGCTGTAATGATATACTTCTATCCACTTGTGTTGTCCTTCTATTGAAAAACAGCTATTGAACTTTATATGACCTGATTCAGACAAACGCTGTTATACTTTATAAAACAGTGCAGAGACACAGGCTAACTTAAGTGGATACCGTGTTATACAGAAGAATATTCAAATTCACCCAGTCTTCTGTACCGCCAGGAAGGTTATTGTCACCACATTTTCTTCATTTCCAATCTTCTATCTCTGCACTGGCACCATGGAGTGGAAGGTGCCCTCTAATGTTCTAATTCCATTTCATCGGCCTCACTCAAATCCTGCCTCATAATTCTCCTTGGAATCAATGGTCCTTCCATACACATGTGGGGATGAAGCTGTTGTCTTGTCTGCTATTGTTTCACTTCTCCTGAGTAATCTCTTTCAAGGTTTTTATTTGTTATCTTGTCTTAGTCTCTACACATGAATTTTCAACTACCTTTTGTTTATTCAGATGGCATTTTGCATAGAGAGGCAAGAAGACTTAGATAGTGGCAAAAGAAAAATTACCTTGATAAAAGGAAGCAAAATAGTAGCATCCCTACCTGAGTGACTTCAGCTGTTGTCAGTATCAAATAGCTCTTAGCTCCAAAGTATGAGATTTGGTAGAAAAATCTAGCTGTTTGGTTCACATTTTGTAAACATTAATTAATAATGTCAATGCCACAGTCATCATTAGCTGCAACTCTTGACTAAATGCAAATGAAGATTAATCATGCTCTGCATACCCAGCTCAAACAGCTCAGCACTGAATTTGTCAAGCAAAAGCACTTCAAGAGGCTTCAGGTGGGTGAAAAAAAGTAGTACAATGACAACAACAACAACAGCAACAAAGCAAAAATACAAACATTTTGTGCTAGCAGCTCCCTCTCTGGTTCCAGCATTCAGTGGGATCAGGCTACTCTTGGTGTTGATGACTGCTTATTTGAATATTTTTCTCCTGTGGGGTAACTAGTTCTGTAAATATGGCTCTGTTAAGAGAGCAGAGATGCGTGGGGAACTATGACCCAGAAAACTTCTTCTACACTTTTCTGGTAGAAGGACCCTTGACCCTTCAGGGCAGTTAAATAGAAAACGTGAATCTTACCAATACCTGTGTCACCCACAGTCTTCAGTGGATTTCTGCTCAACACAAACCTTAGGCATAATGCTAAACAGGAACTACAGATAACAAATCATCCCACATCCACACTTCAAGGGTTCATACTTTTCTCCCTCTCCTTTTCCAGACTTATATTAGTCTGTGCATTGCTCATTTCATCTTTGGTTAGGTAGAAATGGAAAAGAGAAGAAAGAGAGGAGGAGCAGACATTTTTCTATATTTTGTTAATTTTACATTGCAGTGGGATGCATGGCGAGGTTTTGATAGGGAGGGGATGGTGAGACTACAGGGGTGGTTTCTGTGAGGAGCTGCCAGAAGCTTTCCCTGTGTCCGATAGAGCCAATGCCTGCTGGCTACAAGAAAGGGCCACCGCTGGCCAAGGCCAAGGCCAAGGCCTGACCAGGGTTGCACCTTGGGATAATGCATTTAAGTAGGAAAAAAATAACACAGAGTAGCTGCAGCCAGAGAAAGGAGTGAGAATATGTGACAGGAACAGCTCTGCAGACACCCAGGTCAGTGCAGAAGGAGGGGGAGGAGGGGGTGTTGCAGGCACCAGAGCATCCCATGGTGAAGACCATGGTGAGGCAGCAGCTGTGCCCCTGCAGCCCATGGAAGTCCATGGTGGATCAGATAGCCACTGCAGTCTGGTGAGGACCCCACCTTGGAGCAGGAGAATGGTGTGAGGAAACCGCCCTCTGAGGAGGAAGGAGCAGCAGAGACAACATGGGAAGAACTGAGCAGAGCCCCCATTCCTTGTCCTCCTCTGCCACTGAGGAGGAGGAGACAGAGAAAATTCTGAATGCAGTTGAGTTCAGGAAGAAAGGAGAGGTTGGGACAGAAGGTGCTTTCAGATTTCATTTCTCACTACCCTACACTGAATTGATTGGTAATAAATTAAATTAATTTCCCTGAAGTTGATTCTGTTTTGCCGCTGATGGTAATTGGTGAGTTTTCTCTCCCTGTCCTTATTTCCACCACTTCACAGGAGGATGAAGGAATAGAAGGCATCAAACTGGAGCCCAACCTAAAATCAACATAATCATGTAGCTAGTGGCCTTACAGAATGGCAAAATATTAAAGACATTTCTTTCAGTGGTCTGTCTCCAGGTAAAAAAGAAAAAAGCTGAACCTCCTGTATTGAGAATGTTTTGGCTAATCCAGTTTCTTTTGTTTACATTGTCATGATTTGAACAGGAGTTACTGAAATTAAATGGCTGTCCTGTGCAAATTTTGATCAAAAGAGCTCTATAACCTATCTCAGTGAATTCCTCCGTCTCCTCACTTCTGTTTCATACCTTTCCTGTCACCTTCTGAGCGCAGATGCCACTCTTACTCCATCTAGCTGAAACTCCTGCCAAACTCAGCTCTTGTCCTTGAACTGTTGTCCCAACTATTGTTCACACAGCTGCTTAGAGTTCCTTTCTTATTATCCATACTGAATTTCTTCTGAATCTATTCAGTTTATTATGTATTGTATTAAGCTCAGTGCAAATTATGTAAACCAAACCCTGGGCTCTATTCAGAGAAAGATGACCAGCAGGTTTAGGAAAGCTTTTATATCCCAACTCTGCTCAGCACTGGTGAGACTGCCCCAGCAGGCTGCAACCAGCCCTGTGCCTCCCTCCTGAAAAGGAATGTGGAGAAATATGAAAAGGTCCTGCAGGGAATAAGAATGATGGACAGAGGCTGTGGGCAGGTGCCCTGTCGGGACAGGTGGGGAGAGCTGAGTTGGTTAATTTTGTTGAGAGACGACTAAGGGACACATAGTGCTATTTATAGAGCCATACCAGGATTACGGGGCCAAATGCCTCCTGGCAGCACCAAATGGTGCATCAGGAAGCAGCAGTCATAAATAGTTACTTCAGAGGCTCAGATTCGAAAAACCTTTTCACTGATAGAGTAGCACAGCACAAAAAGAGGTTATGCAGAGACTGTGGCATCTCCTTTTGTTCGAGCTTTGGAACACCTGGTTAGACATAGCCACAGCTGATCCAGACCCAGCAGCAGTCCTGGCTTTGAGCAGGCGGTTGATCTAGATGACCCCCAGTACTCAGTTTGTGACTGAGATTTGATTAAGCTATGCCAGCACCAACCATCAGCTAGAAAGTTCATGTCAATTCCTAAGGAGCAGATAATGCTGTGAACCACAAGGACCCCTAACTCAGCGTTAGTGATAGACTCTGAATGAGTGGAATGAAACATCAGAAGAGAGATAATAATTAAGGTAGAAAGATATTCTGAGTAACCAAACATCTCAAAACTTTGTCAGCTATTCACTCTTATGTTTATTGTAGGTAGGGAGAGAAATGTATCTTTTTTTTTTTCATTGTTCCTTATTTCAGTTCTTTTAAGTTTTGGCTTGTTATTCATTTCTCTGTGCTAATGGGCTGGGTAGGTTGGTTCCTCTTGAGGAAGCTATAAGGGTGATTAAGTAATTCTTTGTAGTTATTTAAGCTCTGTCTTGTTTTCAGACCAGACAAGCAAACACATTATAATAAAAGACATAGGGAAAAAAAAATCTTTTTTTCTATTAGGACGTGTGATTGGATTTACTGGTGAACATAGACCAGTCTCCGCTAGCACAGGCTGATACTATACACTCTGGACTATTTGATGGAAATTAAGTATTATACTTCTCTCCTTTCCATAAATTCTTTAGCTTTTAGTTAGATTTCAGCCCTGATGTACAGCTGTCATGTTCATCTCACTGATAATATGCACAGTGAATCAAAAATGGGCTTATTTTGCAACTTCCAAACAACAGCACTGTATTGGGAAAGGCTTTTTAAGAGTAAATAGTTTCCAATAGGGAAGGGTCATTTTCAAACCCCTTGACTAAGTGCTCAGACAATGGATTATATGATGAGAGATTAGCAGCTGTCAGGTTTACCAGCTAAGATAGCCACACTAAAGAAAATACACTCAGAAACTCCCAAAGATAAGTGAGTATTTAGTAAATATTTTAAATGACTCATGAGAAATGCAGTACACCAGAATGAATTGAAACTGAATTTTTCAGCAATATTTTTCTGGAGCAGTAATTCAAGTATGTCTTAACTTTTTTCAAAGTTCCATTGGACTGGCAGTGGAATCATCTCAAAGCACATAGAAGCCTTACTGTTACTCTATTTTTGAAGAAAATATGCCGAGTGTATTTCTGCACCTTTAGCTGTATAATACTCTCTTAATTTTCAGGTTAAATTTAATTCATCTCAAGTATGAGGTCCCCAGAATATTAAGACACTACTGAAATATATATATATGTATATGAAATTTTCCAAGACCAAAGCTGACTGAAATAGTGAAGAGACAGAATCAAACGACAAAAGCACGTTTTACTCCTCTCTCGTACATATGTTGTCCACCCACCCCTGCCCTGAATACCTTACCAATTCAATTGTCACGCCATTCTGTTTTCTCTATGCAATTTGGCATTGCACTTTTCTGGCTAGAGTGGTTTTTCCTATTTGGCCCAGATGCGAGCCTTTTGTCTGAGAACCATTTTACAGAATGAGCTCAATTCTATAGACATCTGGTGGAGTATTGCCTTCATGACTGGGACTAATAATGAAGAGGTTATTGGTCTGGATTTACCATCTTGCAAAGAGTTTTATCGAAGAATAACATCAGCATCATAACAGTTATTTTCAGCTATATTGAGAGAGTTAGTTCCCTCTCTGCAACTGCATTTTCCCTCTCAAATATGCTTCCATGGTAACATACACAGAGCTGCTGCAATGCTGAAGTTAACCTCAGAAGTTTGGCTTTCCCAGTTGTTAATATACTGCACTGAATCTTAATTGAAATCCTAATAGCACATAGTAGAAATAATATTTGGCAATCTTTGTGTCACTTTTGCTTCCTGATCTGTTTCCAGTTATCTTCTATTTCAAGTAGTATTTTAAAAAAGACTGCTGTACAAAAGAGAGTAGTATTAAAAAAAAAAAAAAAACAACAAACCCGACAGAAGATTTCTAGTTAATATAAACTTAAAGGTAAGTACTCTAACGGAAACTAGGATAATTCATACTTTATACCTGATGCACCATAGAAATCTAATAAGTATTCCAGGGGAGGGGCAGCAGCTGAGTAGGTGTATAATATATTGAAAAAAGATGCTCTTGGTGTCTTTAGTGCTGGGCACAATCGAATTCTAAAGCACCTTCTCATGGCATTTGTGGAAAATTTCAGCCACCATGTGTTGTTCACATCAGGGTTGTTCCTTTTTACTGGGAGGACAGCCTCAAGTTCTTTGTTGAATAGATTTGAGAAAAAGTGAGCTATATGATTTTACTATTGAGAATAGAATTTTCTGTGTGGTCTGTCCTTGAGCATCCATCAGTATTGATGCAGAACATCCAGAAATAACTGGCTAAAATAATACTTATTAAAAGTATTGGGCGTGTTTTATCCCTGTCAGTGAAAAATCTAATTTGTTACACTATTTACACATTTTATTTACTGACCTGGGCTTGTAGGTGAAGCCTATGAACAATTGCAACTGTCTTCCAACTAAGAAACTATACTTCCAGTACTGTTATGAACACTTGTATTATAAAAAATATGCTTTGGGTTTGCTCGAAACCTTCTTAATTCTGGAGAATCTCAGGTTAGCATTAATGTAGCTGGATCTGTTTAGTCATAGAAAACGGGGAATGTGCTATTAGTGAATATTCACAAAAGCCTTATACTTGAAGAAATTTCTGAGCACCTTATAGGAACTCTGCTGCAGAATGAGAATCTTCAGAGAGGCATTTTGTAGTCTCTTTAACAAAAAAATAAAGCTTTTTCCATCTTTTCTTACTGTAGATGGATTCCAAAATAAGCATCAAATAGGAACTGCATCCAACAGATTTTTTCACTGTAACTCCCTTTTTCATATTCTAAACAAGAGCCACAACAAGCCTATGGTCCCACTGAAGGTAGGATATGACCAGTTTGTTTTAAGAATTATAAATAAAGATTAATTGGAATTGCATGAACAATCTGATTTTTGTTACTCTTAACTTAAAATTGTCTGATGTTATATAAATCTTGTCCCTTCCTAATATGTAAGTATGAGAGAGAAAACTGCTTGTCTGTTTTGGTTGCAAAGACTACCTTCCAAATGTGAACAGCTGCTGTTTCGTCCTGGCCTGAGAAGCTGAGCTTTAGGCCTCATGAACATTTTCCACATCAGTGTGACATAAACCTGCAAGTCATAGCTAAGGGTCCCATTTGCAAACAGATGACACAGACACTTAAATGACCATTTCTGTTTGCGGCCAAGCTGAGTGTCAGTCAGGAAATCGCATGTGTAGCAAGGCAAGTGAGCAAATGACAGAAAATTTCCAGCACATTTTCCCTCCCCAAAGAGAAATTTTGAATGAAACACTAGATGTACTACCAGATGAAAATTGCTAATGCTTTATCATGTCCATCTTTCCATTGGCAGTGACTGGAATCAGCTGTGAATTAAGTTATTGCCATTCATACTGCTGCTCATGTGCTTTGTTCTCTGCCAATACCTTGGGGGAGTTGGGCTCTTTGCTTCTGTGGTTAGAAAGTGGAATTGTGAAGCCCTTTGAGAGTCTTTGCTTATAGTAAAATACTGACATATTCAGTCTAAAGTCATTCTTCACCATTATGTTTGCTACTAAGATGCTTTGTAAACAGTTTAAACTGATGTGACTGCCTCCTGTACTATACAGAAATGTATTAAAAATACATTTTATTGAGTGAAAACAATGAAAGGAATCATAATGAAACCTAAGACTTATAGTAACATGTGGGGTCACATGTTACTTTACACATGTTAGTTTTAGATAGTAAAAGAATTGTATAAAAAAGAAAATATTGCTCCTGATCTAGCATATAGGAACAAATGAGGGTTTTTACTGAGCTAACTTCAGTTAAAAACTGTTAGAACTGGATACATGCAATCTTTTAAAATTGATATGGTAGCTTATTCCTTTCTTTTTAAAATGTAACTGAAAAAGGACAGAAGATAGGGAAGAAGATTATGAAAGACTTCAGGATTGTTGACAGAAGCATCGGTATTTTTAAAAAATCTGATATATCCAATCCAGTAAAGATCAAATGATGGTAATAAAGGATATGGGACATTGTTTTCCCAGAGTTTCAGTAAATGGGACCTATGTTTTTATCAGGAAGTGATCTTTCTGTTGATTTCCATGTTTCAGCAACACTGTAAAAAGGCTGTAGAATAACTACACATTAGCTGTACACACCATAACAGTAGTAACTATGTCATCTTAACTGAGGCTGTACAGTCAGTGGTTTTTTTACACGTAGCCATACAAACTACTAGTAAAGGCTGAAGTCCAATTATTCAAAGAATCCATCTCCTCACCATATATTCCTTCAATTCACCATGTGTTGCCTTCTTGATAGTCTGAGATCAAGCTTCACAATTAAAAGGCAACTAATTTCAAACATATTTAATGGCTAAGCAGGATTTTTTTTGTCTCTTGGTACATGGTACTATTGGCAGATTTTCATGATCTTTGGTAGAAGCAATTGAATTTCCCAGTACAATTTAGAATTATAATAACCACATCAAACAATAACTACCTAAAAATGAACAAATATGCATCACACACACGCTCTTTTCATTTTTTACAGCTTTGATTAATTCTTGTCCCTGTCATTCCATTTATTTGTCACATAAAATTGTATGCTTATGATAAAAAATCCATTGGATTTTTTTATCCAGCCATTGGATACGATATATCCATTTACTGTAGGTAAATCTGTGTCAACTGTATTAAAGTGCTTAATAAGTGAAAGCAAAATCATCCTTGTAAAGTCATTATGAATTCCAGTAAGGACAAAAATATATTTTACATATATATAACACATTTAATTTCTCCCCTTTTGCTTCCTTCTTGCCTCCTTCTCAACCTTTGTTCCATCAGCAGAACTAGAAAATACATTTCAGGCCCAAGAGCAGATGTAGTTTCCAGAACTATTTGATGTAATACAGCAAAGTGGATGAAATAAGAAGAGGAAACATTCGATTTAACACATTTCTGACCAGCAAGGTGTCAGAGAAGAAGCTTTGAGGCTTATCAGCAATGGGAGTTGGATGTTCTAGAATTGTCTCACAGACAATATCATTGTGGTAGTACAATGATCCTAATTACATCCAAAGTTTTAGAAGCAAAAGCCATGTATCAACAAAATTGTGCTTTGAGTCTGTAAGCAATAAAAATAGCTTTTGTGAACTCTTATAATCATTTTGCAGTGGTTCACTTTGTTCAGCCAGACTGAAGTATTACAAGTATAAATTAATGCTATTTATAAAGTTAACTTTTAATATGCAATACTACTTTAAGGAACAGCTCCAACAGATCTTTTCAAGTGGCTCTTCTACAAAAATTTTTGGGAGACTTGGGAAAAAGTCCATGAAGTTTACTTACTGGAAGAATTCTTACTGGAATGTGAGAGATGACAATCCATCCCTTTTCGACTCTTTTACTATGAGAAATGATGCTTGACTTTCTGATCACTAGGCTTGAAAAATCGGTCTTATTAAGAGAACCTCAAAACTTTTTGGAGGAATGCAACAAGGAAGACAGTCAATCAGGAATATTTTTCTCATAGTGGAACATAAAATTGATAGAAACTGATCTCAGAGTATTTCTCAATATGTCCCTGTAAAATAGTAGTTGTTTAATATCCATCCTCTGGTTGTTTTCTCAGTTGAGCTACCTGATGATACTAAATAGTAGAAGTAAAGAGAGGTTTTAGTAGAATGTTTTTGTTCACAGCCAGTTCAGGAGTGAGACAGAACTAAGCAGAACAATTACTTTTCAGCAGCTCAGGCATTCTAAAATGCAGGGTCAGAACAACAAAGGGTCAATCGTATCTGGAAATTTCAGTCTGAAGATTTTGGAAGATCTGCAAAGCTGGAACTTGGGCTGACAGCACTTCATTTATGTGTGTGTGTGTGTGTGTGTGTTTTCAGTGACTGCAATTCATTTGAAAAGGCAACTCACATATACAGGCAATGAACAGTCATTGAAATCATTGATAAGGAAATACAACAGCAACCAGTTCCTTCATCCTGATTTTAAAATCAGAGCCATAACTTTGTGTGTCAGACTTCTCTTCTGGATCAAACAACTCATGAGTTTCCCACATGGGAATTTAGAGCAGTAGCTGAGATGCACTGAAGCCAAGATCCTCCCACTCCCCAAGCAGGCATGGAAAGATGTTAGGAGGGCATTTTCCCCCTGACTCTGGCTGTTTTCCCTCTGAATTTTAAGGAGAAGGCACCCTCATTCCCTCTGTGAGAAAGCAGGGAAACAAAGCAGCCAACCACAGCCATCTGAGTGTGTTTTCCAATGGAATGATGAGTTGCGTTTTATCGTCCTTGTGAGCACTATCCAGGCAGGAGAAAGGAAAAGATGGTGAGCTAGGACAGCTGACTTGCTTAGAAAGATTTAATAGACTCCCTTCTGCTGAGAGTGGAAGGTGTCAGAAAAAAATGAGATGTTCTTTCTCCTTAAAATCTTTTTCAGTGGGATGGAGTTCAGCACCTTTTCCCATACAGCTATCACATTGGCCTTTCCTATATGCAGGGCTCCCGATGCCCTGGTGAGATGATGGTGTGGTGGGTGCCAGGCCAGGCTTGGCAGTCAGGGAGGCCAGTGGCTACGACAGGACCAGGGCTTGGGGCTCCAAGGCAGGTCCCAAGCATGAGGTGCCTTCCCTGCCTCAGGAAGTCCAGCCAATGGTGCAGTCACCTCTGTCTTGCGGCTGGTCCCTACAGGATGAGTGCCTGCAGGAGTTCCCCTTGTGCAGCTCAGTGAGGGAAAAGAAATGTGATGGTACTGTGTAATTCATAAAACCATGCTTTGTGTCTGGCTAGAGCTAGAGCATTAAACAGCAACTGCTCCAAGGGACGGAGACAAAGGAAGAACAGTTTTCTACTTAACTAAGAACCTAAAGAAAGCAGACTTGAAGAAGCTGTTTGGCAAGTGGCACTGAGCACTGCAGTTTGCATTGTGTCAGCCAGACCCACACTCACCACCCTGTAACAGGCACAGGGCAAGGGTGCACATTCAGAATGATGCCAGATGGAGACAAATGGGTCCTCTCCTGCTGTGGATGTCTCTCCTGGCATGTGCTGTAGCAGTGGGGAGAAGCACCAGCTAGAAATACCAGGATGCCTCAGCTACAACCTCACATTTCATAGGTCAGGCTGTGGCCAGCAGTGCATCTCAACATAAAACACAGAGCTTGTATTCTTTTCAAAACAAGGCTTGTTAATTTTAGTTGCCACAACAAAAAAAAACCCCTCAAAATAAGCCACAAAGAAAAGGCACACACATCCCCAAAAATATAACAAGAAACCAAAACAAACCAAAAGAAAACCAACCAAAAAAGCCCGAACAGAAAAGAAAAACAACGAAAAACTCACCCCAAAACAAAACAAAAAGAAAGCCCACAAAAACCACACCACAAAATCTCCATATAAAACACACCCCCCACCCCCCAATATCTCTATTTCTGTTTGCTTAGATAACTGATAATTTTAAGATAGACAGTTTAGGAAACGTGTGTACTTCAGCTTCTAACCTTGTTGACCAGCTTGGTGCCACAAAATCCACTGGAGATTGGGGTAGCCTGCACTATGCCTCAGCAGGAGACTTGTGTGAAGGATATAGAAATTCCAGTGGTGCCTTTGGGGTAGGAAGAACTTGCAAAGCCTCACAACAAGATTAATATTTCATAGATTTAATTGCAGCTTCTGGGTGCCACTTCATAAGAACTTATCAATTCAGTTGCTGATGTATTCATTTTAGTCTCTCCTCCTGCTTTTTGGCCTATGTGATAAGGAGTAAATCACCCCTAGCCCTGCATGACTATTGACACCTCACAGTCACTGAACCTGAAATAATTAGCTTTTTTGAACTGACCTACCTTGCCATGTGAACAGCTATACAGACACTAACTATGATGCAGACTAGAGAACTTAGCTGGTAGAACTAAACTCCAGCAAATGTTGGTCGCAATGAGAGTTAACCACTATCACCACAGTTTGTCAATAGCAACCAGACTAATTTTGACTGCCAGAAATAAAAGAAGTAGTTGGAATCACCCATGAAGATGCACAGTAACAAAGCTTTTGTAACAAAAGTAGCTTTTTTTCCTAGATGTTTATGTTTACTGAAAGGTCATTACAATGGACCCAAGAAATAACTCCTTTTGCAGAGACTGAAAGGTGAACTACAGGCGTTTCTGCTTCTCTATTTAGACTAATCTATAACCTGAATTTCTAAGGTTAACTTAGAACACTTATTCAAGATAAATATGTAGCACTAGCTTGGAGAACCAACACCATTTTTTACCTTTGAACTTACCAGACTTTAAAGTTAAGTCCATTTTACTTGTTTATCATTTCTTTCCCCTGAAACATAGCCTTTCTGATTTTATACTTTCCCAGATGCAGCTGCATTTCCAGAACAGCTCTGTGACACTTGATTTTCATTTTTATTCATTGGGAGAGAAGCTTTGTGCTTGCCTGATATGTCAAAATCTTCTTCATAGGCTTGAAAAATTACCAAATACTCGTTATCTATTCTGAGAGGAATGGGATACTTGGTATCTCAGCTCAGCATGTTTAAGCTATAGCTAGGCAGTTCTTTTGAATCTATTAGATAAATGGCTAGCCCAAATTTTGTAGATGTTTGAAGAAAACTCTCATAGCTTTGTGTTCAGAGTGGTGTTTGAAGTTTGAGCATAAAGTGTTTTCCTCACCCCTGTGTCACTTGTCATCAAGCTCTACAGGTAACAACAGACAGGGAAGAATAATAATGAAAATTCTGTTTCCTGAAGATTTGATACAAAGCTTTTCTTGAACAATGTAAGTTCTTTTAAAACCAAGATAAATTTTTAAAAAACCAAACTAACCACAAAAGACAAGAAACCAACTACCTAGCATTCCTAGCTGTACGAATAAGGTACATTTACTTACATATATAGAAGTTTTAGATCAAAAAAGCAACAGTGGCCAGACCTTGTCAAATGTTGAGATTTACATGGGGCAAGGAGATATAGGCAAGCCAGAGTAAATTTACATCTTTCTGAAGTTATAAAGTAGCTGAAATGTTACCTGTTGGCTGTGACTATGTGATTCAGAAGGCCAAAGGACTATGGTTTGAAGACTTCAAGTTATTTTACTTCAAGTGATTTTCAGCTATCAAACAGCTAGCTTTGCTGCGGTATATTTTTGTGATCCATGTGTCTGTGCCTTTCAAAGCTGAGCAGACAGACAGCTAGAAGCTAATAATGACAAAGAACACCACAGTTTTCTGGTTTGTTAATATCTGTGTGCTTATGACACATTACCTGGATTAATCTGAGAGATGTACATCCAGTGAAACAACTCAGAGTAAGCATTTACACTGTGGATGTTTATGCTGGGTTTGGCTTGGGATAGAGTTCATTTTCTCCACAGTAGCTGGTATGAAGCTGTGTTTTGGATTTGTGCTAAAAACGGTGTTGAGAATCTCGAGATGTTTTTGTTATTGCTGAGCAGGGCTTACACAGAGCCAATGCCATTTCACCCCACCTCACTGGTGAGGAGGCTGAGGGTGCAAAAAGGTTGGGAGGGAATACAGCTGGGACAGCTGACCCTAATGATCAAAGGAATATTCTAGACCATACATTGTCATGTTCAAAATATAAAGTTGTGGAAAGAAGAGGGAAGGAGGGGTTGGAGAGGTTTGGAGCTTTTGTGTTTGTCTTTCCAAGTCACTGCTTCCAATGACGAATCCCTGCTTTCCTGGAGATTGCTGAACACCTGCCTGTCCATGGGAAAAGTTGAATGAATTCCTTGTTTTGCTTTGTTTGGGTATGTGGCCTTTGCTTTGCTAATTAAACCGTCTTTATGTCAGCCTACAAGATTTTTCACTTTTAATTCACTGGTTCTCTCCCCCATTGCACTGGTGGGACAGTGCAAAAGCAACTGTGTGGTGCTGAGTTGCTGGTTGAGGTTGAACCATAACATTGTTGACACATACACAGCCCATAGCAGAGTCCTGAAAGTCACTGGTTCTGCAGTTACCATGTGACTGAGTGCTTCTATCCTTGAGAAATAGTATTTATGAAAGCCATAAATCTTCAGTACAATTGAATCTACCTTGCACTGTACACCATTGCTTACCATCTTTTACCAGGTCTTATCTTCTGTGTTATTACCCCAACTTGACCATTTAACCAAAGTAGTAGTTAAATTAAAGGGTTTGTCACTTTTCTTATCATATCCCTCAGGATTAAAAATCATGTTTGCACTACAATTGACACTTACCTAATATTAGGTATGCTAGGTCACTGATCTAACAGTTTTACATGGTCTTCTCAATACTGGTTATTTTGATGCATTAAAACAAACTCTTTTTGAACAGCAGATATGGGAGTTCACAATTACAGGACATTAATTGTGTTGCATTTACTGATTTGTTAGTTCATGATGAATTCATCTATTGTCAATAAAGTAATTTTGGTAGAGCTTTTTAAAATCTACCTATCACACTGGATAACACTGTACAGAAAAGTTAAACAGGACAACCTGACTTTAATTCTACTAAAACCAAGAAAACAGATTCTTACAACTGTACAAAAAGTGTATTCAACTGTATCAGCACACAGGTTTAGCTGAATTTGGACCCATTGAGTTAAATTGTGATTAAAAAATACTGTACTCTGTAGCTGAGCTGGGTCTTGACAGTAAAGATAAATCTTAACAGAAGTTATTTCTTGTGGTAAACTGACAGATCTATATCTAGCTCCACTGGACTTCTAACTACCTGTACAGAAGTGTGACATTCAAACAATTCTTAAGAGCTTGTTACCTTTCACTAAGGTACTCTGAACTGTCAAGAAAGACCTACAAAGATATCTAGATTTTCAGACTAGAACTGCCAAAAACCTCTTGGCTGGTAGAATTCGCAGTAGCACAATGCATCACTATGAAGCACAATCAACTGATTCTTAAGTGACCATTATTTGGGAGGAAGGGAGTCTGTTCATTAGTGGAACTGAGTGAGATGCTAACAGAGAGCATTTTACTGTCAGTTTTCAAGCTGCAAGAGGAATATGCAGGAGGAAAATGACCCTTCAGAATCTCCGTTCCCTGTCATTACAGCTACCTCCTCAGAAATGCAAAGAAAACAGAACAGTTTTGATGACTTGCCAAAGGCTGCCTTTTACAGCAATTGATGTCTCAGATAGTTTAATCACATCATGTGCTTTTCTTCAGATATCAGTTTGAGAGAAGGCTAGTCACTAGGCTCTTATGCCTCTATTTAGCCTTGATTTATCAGAAGTTTCTGCTGGGAAAAATCCCAGACTTTTCAAAAATGCAGAACCACGAACACACTCACGGCACTGCTCTCTTTGGCAGTGGAAGGTACATGTCCTCCTTTCGCAGCCCTACACAAAAATGGACTTGATACCACTTGTGAAGAGTTATCAGGGTGTATGAGAAGCAACTATATTCTGCTTTCACCTCTTCAAAGGTTACCTCTTCTGATGCAGTAATAAAACCTCCTCCATGACTTCAAAGCTCCATTGCAATCAGGTTTTGACCCTGAACCTTTACAGGTATGGCATGGACAACTAGAGTTTAAGAGAAGAACTCCTTACCAAAGACAATAACAGTAAAAGTCACTTTTTAAATGCAGTAATGGTTCTTAAAGACTTTATTTTGAAGTTGTTGATATGGCTTCTTTTCCAGTGCCTCTGCTCAGAAACCTGAGAACACCAAGGGCAGGATGATGGAACTTTCTGTGTTTAATAAATGATAGGGTCAATTCTCAGTCATGCTCTTGTTCTCCAGCTTTGGCAGGGAGCTTCAGCTCAGGCAAAAGAATAGCTAGATCTAAGGTGTTTGGCAAGGAGACAACACAGGATTTTTCTCTTTTCCAAGATTCTCCAGAACTTCCTAGTGCTTTGGTGTTATGGTGACAGCATGAACCAAACTGCAGCATTTGTTTACTCATTTGAGGGACTGACACATATCTCAAGAGTTCAGACAGGAAGTTAGAAACAAAAATTACAATCCCCTGTCTCAGTACATTTGAGATACTTGATGAATAGACTTTTGGGGTGAGCTTTTGTTCCTTGCTTGCCACAACATGCTGTGCAAATACACTTAGAAAAGACTGCAACAACCTTTTAATGTTGAAAATTTTAGGTAACTGATCTGTTAAGTTCCCAGTCCAAACATACCTTAACTTTTCAAGGTCTGATAAACCCCCACTTACAGATGATAAATTTTAAGCTCCTTTGTGAAATTTTGACAATGATGATAATTTCTTGCAGTTACATCTTCCAGTCAATATGTCATGAGATTTGCAGAATTTACACTACTGCCACGGGACCTGTAGCACACTTGTTTTCATTGATATTTCAGATTCTCAGAGACCAGTGAGGGATACTATTAATTCCAAGTGCAATAGGACATGGAAAAGAAGCTCTAATATATCCATTTTCTCTGTCAATCTGCATTTTACATATCATTTATGATTTCTGCTGTGTCTTGCATCTGGTCATAGTTTCAGTTTGTATCTGTTTCGTGCTGCAGTTTCCTATGCTTTTATGCCAAGCAGATTTATGTCTAAATACATCTACAGTTTATTATTTATTTAAGCAATCTTGGCAAGATGAGTATTTTTTTTTAAGTCCAGCAACATATCACAAACCCTCCCTGTGTCCCTGAAACAGACAGTTTGAGATGTGAGAATTTGGTGAGAACAGAACACTTTCTTCCATTTTCTTTTAATGACGCTTTTCAGTACATACTCAGAGGTAGCTGCAAAATTAAATTACAAGGGGAAGCAAGTATGTTTAGAATAATTTGTTTTGCCTGCAATTGGACATGCTCAATGTATTGTAATAACACAATTTCCTTTTCAATGCAGATTGTGTGCAATGATGAAATACATACATTACATCTGATGATCCCAAAAGTGTTAAGCAATTGTCATGGCATTGACAAATCACCACATAGCAGAACATCAAATAGAACTGCTGGGGGCCTGTATTTTCCTGCAGAAATAATAGATAGGTTTCAGACTCATCAACTCAACAAGCCTCAGGTTCTTGTTCCTAAGTAGTCTCTTTCAGTAAGTAGTCAGCTCATTCATTGCTGAAGTATATTGACCTACAGTTACTACTTCTCCATTAGAAAAACAAATCAATGACATGACCTGTCTCAGCCTGTTCACACTGAAGTAATGCAATATAGAGTCTTACTTCTGAATGAATAAATTGTACCAAGTAGATTAGAATCTCTTGCTTTAGGCTTCTGACATCTGACCCAGTAAAGACAACACAACTCTTTCTATCAAGGACGATGGGTAAAAAATTATGTTCCGTTATTCATGAATACCACAATCAATTTATTATTTTCTAGAAAGAGGCTCTTGAACCTATGCCATCATCTTCTGACAAAAAAAAAAAAAAGCAAATTACAAGTTCATACTCAGCTGCCTTTGAGGATTACTCCTAATTTTGTTTCTCATGGGTACATCAGTTTCTACTCTAAATCAAGTGACAGCACTGCATGAGAATTGAAGGATGACCTGTACATTTCAAGGGAATATGCTGGCTACAAAATGGCGTCACTTCTTCTGCCGGGAGGTTTGAAGTGACACTTGATTAAAATTAGCTTCAGGCAGGAGTTCTACTCCCTCCAAAGCAACTAATAATGCTAAGTCCACAACTGAAGAGCTAAAAGCAAAGCATTACAAAGCACAGTAATTTTAAATGGAATGCATATCTTGCAAGACAGATGCTCTGTGACTGAATAATCTTGTTTATTGAAATTAGATATCTGATCTTCTGCATTTTAATGTGCGCTGAACTGTTGCGGAGACCACTCGGCTGCCCGGAGGCCAAGCAGGCGACTTGTCGCAAGCGTTCCTCAGACTGGTGGGTCACCGCCTGTGACAAGGTGTGGCTGGAGCTGCCTGCTCTCAGGCTCTCTTTGGGGCTAGCGGCAGTCATTGGCAACTGTTGCGAGCGCAGGAGCAAAGGAAGGAGAGAGGGACTCTTTGTAGCAGCAGTCCAAGGTTATTCCCCGAATGACGAGCATACAAAGAGCCCAGAATGGCGGTTGCAGCACCTTAAGTACTGCACCGAAAAGGGGGGGGGGGAACAAAGGGATAAACCAATAGGGGAATGACATGAAGTGACAGGTAACCAATGACAAAGGATTTGGGGAGGAACTTATTCAAACAAACCAATCAGGGTAACAGAACAGTCGAACATTCTAGAACTTAATTACATATACATAAAAAGGGAGTGACTTGGTGGAGCAGATCTTTCCATATGTGGCACTCGTGGGCGAGTCTGGTCCTCAGTACTGCCCCCAGTATCTGGGCTGGACTCGTCCTCTGAGCAGCTGTCTCTGGCGGGGAAGTCCACCCAGTTAACATCTTTATTAATTTTAAAAGCAAAGGCGAGCTCACCCACCGCCACACTGAACAACCATACTCTAGCCCATCAAAATCACATCCATGTTTGCTGCTCAAACATCTCCATGTTAGGGCAGATTAATGCAGCAAAAAGAAAGAGATTGTGCAGTCTCTTCACTGCATGTATCAACTGAGTTAGAAAGGTTATTATGTTATCAGAGCCATGAATGGATTACTGTGTTGTTGACAGAAGCAGCAAATACATGAGGTATTCTTTTACTCAATGTGTTCTTATGACTTTCTTTGGAAAGTATGTAGCATTTCTGGACTTATTTGGCTTGGGGGGGTTCTACTCAAGAGAGTAACACTGTCACTCCTCCTTAATGTACACTATGACTAACACTTTTCTTTCCTTTAAAAGCACATGTAGGCATAAAACAAGACACAGAAACGTAAAGATTTAGATGTCTCTTCTGTAAGCACACGTTGAACCACAGCTTTAATACTTAAACAAAGCCATGCACTTTTATGCTCTCCGTGACGAAGTAAACCACTTGATGATAGTGACAAATTCTGCCCTGAAGTTTCTAGTTATGAAGCACAATTCACAAATTTAGATCAATTAGAGTTTTGACAACTTTGATTACTTCTTTAGTTATGCCACTACTTTTTATCAAGAGCCAAAAATGTGAAATAAGTTCCAATCACAGGTGTCTGTACTAGCCAAGAGAAGTTTTGAGGTGTGCTTGTAAATAATTATTTTTGCAATAAATAATGGTGCATGAAAAGAACTGGATGATAAGGGGCAAAAATCAATTACTCCCAACACCATTTCACATGTATTTTAGCTACTTTCAGGTTTAAATGCTGATTGAACATTTGCAAAGTTAAGATAATGAAAAAAGAAACTTTGCAAGTATTTTTATTTTACAAGAGAAACAGAAGCAAGGACATGTTTTAGAATTATAACCAAAATACATTGAAATATGACCAAAATACAATTTTTTCCCCTTGCCCTTCCAACCTAATAACAACTGCAGCATCCCAGAGATGTGTTTTCTGTTGCAAGAAGACCCCTGTTCAGATGGATTCTGTAGAGCATAAATAACCTTTTTCAAACTGGGGTGTTTGTCTCTGACATAAGACCTGTCCCCCTCCACAATAGTCTGCTCTTAGTGTCTGCCTTATATTCTTGTCAGGGCTTGCAGCATGGTTGTGTTCAGTCTTTGAAGAATCTTCTGCAAGAGGTGATTCATTTCACCTCTGGTTCACATGCTGCTAATGCACTTCAAAATGCATTCTGGTGACGTTTAAATTACAGCATAACAAATTAAACCAGAGGAGGCCCTAGGCATTTATAATATTAACAGCTGGAGCACTAACAAATATTTTTCCAATTAAAAAACCTCTAGCTCATTAAGTGTGAGGGAAAGTTCATTTCAGATCTTCAAATGCAACAGGCTACTAAACAGTCAATTAACTTTTGAGTCATGTCTTGTCCTCCAAAGTGAATGTTAATACCACTCTATTACTTGAATGTTATACCAAGGAAACAACAAACAATCCATTTCATACCTAGTAATTTTTTGATGAGACCTCTTATAGGCCACTGCTAATAGCACATATATTATATTCCTAAGTTCAGCGCACATACTGCCTGCATCACTGACTTTGAGATTTAAGTTCTGTGCAACAACCAAAACAATGATTATGCTGCAATAGCGAGAGTGATGGTTACGGATAGTAAAGGTTACATTTCCTTTCACTTTTATATAAGCAAATTTACCATTTTACCACTTCTATCCATCACTTCCTGCTTACAGTCCTGCATATTGCAGTTTGTCGACCTCTTAACATGCACAAAGTACACATATTAAAAAAAATGCACTTAGGGATAAGAAATGCAGGTTGAGACGCAGCTTGAAGTGCAGAATGGTTTTTACTCTGCTGAACCACATGCTTTAATGTAGGGAGTAGAATTAGAAAGGGCTGAAAATTTTCCTAAAATTTACTCAGAATAAAAAAAAATTCCCAGAGGTAGGAGTAAGGAGATAGCAATTTGTAAAGAAGCTTCTAAACAGAAAGGTACTAAGGGTAGAGTTTCAGCTCAGACAAACTACTACAAAGTAAAGACATGGGATAAAATTAGATGAAGAAATGTGGCACTGTATCTGACTGTATGCTAGACATACTGTAGAGACAGTTCTCCAAATTTCATAATTTCTCCTTAATTATAAAAGAATCATAGAATATCCCAAGTTGGAAGAGACTCAAAAGGATAATCAAGTCCAACTCCTGAAATAAAGACGGAATGTTAACTGAAGAGGGAAACTTCAGAGATTTGAGAGAGGAAGGTATTTGCACTAACGAAAGGGCGTGCACAGAAAACATATGTTGAGATTCCAGATATATATACACCATGTTATCTTCAAGAGCAACAGGTACTGCTTAATTGTTAAAACAAGATAGTGTTTATCACACATGTGTCGTGGATATGCAACAGGGGACAGATATATTTTGAAGAAGAACTTTTTAAGCAGAAAGTAATGAAGAAAACCCTGTTCATCAAAGATAACTGCAGCCCATTACCACAGCCCTCCTTACAGGTTGGATACTGGAAGATCTGAGCCTGAACAGGAATTTTTTTGAACAACTTTTCTCCAGGCATGGTAAGACAAAAACAACTTCAAAACATTTTGTTTTAACCCTCCTTCATTTCACTTTTTGTTTCATGAAACAAGAATCCCCAGGTCAGAAATTGTTAACATCACTCAAGTCTGCAAGGATAGAGATCAGGACCACCCTGAGGGTTTAACACTGTAGCATGGCACTTGGGAACTGCCTCAAGCCTGGGAAACAGCCTTCGGCTCTGGGATGTTTGACTGCTTTTCCTTTGGAGCTAGAGACACTATGCCCAGGGTCAACTTCCATCCAAACGGCAGCAAATCCTGATTTAGACAGCATTGCCCTTATTTGCTGCCTTGCTCCAAAACTCAGAAAGCATGTCATATTTTGAGACAGCATGTACAACCATATAGAGAACAAAATCCATAAAGCTGTTTTGTCCAGGGCAAGAACTATGCTAATTTATACCTTGGAGAAATTAAAGTTCATTGTTGAATTTAATGCCAATTAAATAGACAATTCACATGCAACAGCAGCTTTTACAAAAAGAAGAGTGAAAATAGCCCATTTTTAGTTTTTCTCTGCAATACACTCTTCTCTCTCTATTTCTACAGACCAAAGCACATCTTAAAAATGTTATTCCCTTCCATATATTTCTGAAAAAAAAACCACCTCTATTTTTATTCTTATATTTAATTGCTGTAGCCTATCGCTGGATGTTGTATCTCTTCAAACAAGCAAGACAGATCTGAATTTCTCTTTCTCTTATGAAAATTTAATCCTACTCTGTCAAGTTTATAGATTACACTAACATTTTCATACTTGTTCTGTTTCAGAAAATCAGAATGTAAGGGTAGTTTTAAATTGCTTTTACTTGAAACTGAGTAAAAACTGGTAAGCATTAAAGGCAGTTTTCTCTTCATCCTGAAGAATAATTTATCTCAGAGAAAAGAGTAAGTTGGTACAGTAGCTGTAGAATTGAGAAATGCCAGCTTCATCCAACCTGTCTCCACAGGAGAAATTCAGTACAGATGGATTTCAAAATAACAATGAAAATTAAATGAATGTTAAAGAGCAATTCACTTTTTTGTGTGCAATCTCAAGCTACTCTACACTCTTCACATTCCTATTTGAATGCAATTTGCTGCAGTTTTTCTAGTATAATTTTGTTGTCTTAAGCATTCAGATCAGAACCTCTTGAGCAGTGAACAAAGATAACAAGAACTGTTTAACCTGGAATGCCAAAATTGTCTGAAGACATTACTTCCTGTGGGGATAATTGCCTCAATCAGTGGGTACCAGGAGAAATTTTTCCTAGCAAAATGTTTTTACATCATGACAGTTCTTTCCCAATGCTTGAGCCATTTCAGCTGAACACAGTCCGAACCAATAGTTACACGTATTTAAAAAAAATAAGAAAGCTACCACATTTCCTGGTGAGCTTCCTTGTCTTTTTTGGTGGGTTTAAAGCTCTCAAAGTTTCACTATTTTACACAAGATGGACCAGGATGGATTAGTACAAGACAAAATTTCTTGGGACAATGAGGCATCTCCTGGGATCTTTCAAAGAATTCTGGTATACACAGTGAGAGAAAATGCTTTCTAAAAACGTCCTGAAATTTCACTCAGAATAACCTCCCTTGAATGTATTTCACTGACATTCACATCTAGAGGTAAACAAGCAATGAGAGAAAACAGGATGAATATACATTGTCTCAAGGCAGGAATCCTAATTTTCAAGAAATTAAAGGAATTCCAGGTCCAGCAGAAAAGTCTATGCTATAAGACCTAGTAAGTAAAATCTTCACTGTGCAATATATTTTTTCAAATCTGTGGAGGTGTCTGTCTGATTTGAAATAGATATTCTTACCCTTACCCTCATTACTCCACTGGCATTTCAATTCATAGCTTAGGAGCACCTCCTAGACAGCTGTCAGCAGAGGGAAGTAAGATGTGGAACTTACATGGGATGTTCCCTTTAACTTCTAGTCCACAAAGACTCCCTATTCCTTTCCCTCATGGCTGCTCTCAAGTCATTCTCCACCCAGCCTATATCTTTTCTTGGGATTGTCCCAACCCAAGTGCAGGACCTTGCACTTGGTCCTGTTGAACTTCATGAGGTTTGCACTGCCCCACCTCTCCAGCCTGCCAAGGTCCCTCTGGATGGCATTCCTTCCCGCCAGCTGTCGACTGCAGTTTGACAGCAAACTTGTGGAGGCTGCACTCAATCCCATTGTCCACGTCTCCAAAAAAGATCTTAAAAAGTACTAGTCTCAATACCAACCCCTGAGGAATGTCACTCGTTACTGGTCTCCACTTGGACATTGAGCCAGACATTGACCTACAACTCTTGTTAGTAGTAGGCTAGTTCCCCATGAGGTTTTGGGTTAGAGGACCTAACAGATGTCCCTCAATTCTTTTGGAGGTCAGTGAAACAACTTGATTCTTTCTGTCCAGTGTTTGGGATGTCTTTGTTCCTGAAGGCTCCTGTAGTGAGATGCAGGAGTCAGACTGGGCTTCCAGGCTATATTACCCTGCTGTAACCTGTACGCTAGGGCACTTCTGCCTGAGAAGACAGACATCAAGTACTGTTTAACCTTTTCAGGAATCAGGAGATTTCATATTCAAAGTCTTTGCATTATTGAAGTTCTCTTACTTCAGAAATATTGGCCAGTGCCCTAACTAATAGTGAGCAGTAGCAGTGAAGAGTATATGCCACTGTTTAAGGAAATGAAAAGCAGGCAGAGCAACTTATGACCAGCAATGCTGAAGTAGTACAGGAAATAAAACCTCACTTAAATATAATTAATATGAGAAAGATCTCAGTGACAAGGGCACAATGCACACATTTTGCAAACAATAGCTCATTTTTCCTTTTTATCAGGAATTTAGTTGTACATGACATCAAGTGTCTTAACTATCAAATACATGAAAAAACTTTTGTGAAACAATCTTTTGTTAATTCCACTCATAGAATAGAATGATAAAATACTTTGGGTTGGAAAAAACCTTTAAAGGTCTTTTAGTTCAACATCCCTGGAAAGACCAGGACACCTTCAACTAGTTCAGGTTGCTCAGAGCCGCATCCAGTCTGACCTTGAACATTTCCAGGGATGGGACAACTAAGCAGTACTTACACAGTGTCAGTATCTTTTCTGCCCCTCACTCCACTTAACCAGAGAGGAGGCTGACTTTCAAGCAGCTCTTCAGACCCACACCACAGCTTCTTCACCCTCTTCTGCTTTTCTCTTCTCACCATGTCACACACCCCCTTCATCAGCTACCACCTGCTACAGCCACTAAACACCACTTCTGCCTCATTCTAACTCTCAATTCATCCACTGAACTCCCTGGATCCTCAATTATATGATTTACCCAGTAGAAGCAGAGCTTGTGGCATCTCCTTTGAAAGGTCTGTAGCCATTCTTAATGTGCTATCTATCTCCTTTATATCAGAGAATTGTTAAAGTATAAATACATTTAATGACGTGTAAAAACACTAAAAAGAGAGCTAACTAGTTACACTGAATTGAGGAAAGAAAAAAAAAAAAATCATACCCTCTAGGTGAAGCAGCTGTTGCCCTTACAGCAGGTACTTTAATGACTACAATTACTAAGTACCTAGACATCTGTAAATGGCACACTGAGCACTGCAGGTAAAAGTAAATGAAGCATTAAGCTAGCCACAAAAGCCTTTCATTTTCTCACAACAGCAAAGAAGTATGTGACTATATAAGACCAAAGCAAGTAATTTTATTTACAGATCTAGAACCTTCCAGACCATTGAAAGAGGAAAGCCTGACACAAACTAGCACAACAATTTAATACTCCAGGAGAAGAAAAAGAAAAAAAGGTTATATAATTTTTGTGATTACTTCCCAAGTCTTGTGTCTCAATGTGCAATTAAAGACTAGCGGAAATGAAATCTGCTGTACATACATATTACCGATTACTTAATTTTTTAGGAGGTAATGTCCAGCCCTTTCAAATGTCTTGAAGTCCCAGGTTTCATTTTGCAAGATGAATTGGTGAGACAACCTTTAGCAGTTGTTTTATTTTCCAACAAAAAAGCCTTCTAAAGTATCAAAATGGCTCAATTTGCAAAAGGATCATACTGGTTTGACCTTCATTTAACCCATAGAAAATAACTTGTCTGTGGTAAAGGGCTGATTCAGATGGTTTTGCCTTCCTTGTTGCTGTTGCTAAGATGCCCAAGATGCACACTCTCTTGATTCTCCTCAGACTGTCAGGCAATTTATTCTCAACCTCCAGCAATGTGAAATTCATCAGTGTCAGATTACCTGGAAAACACTGTGTAAGAGCCCACATGTTTTTCTAGCATCTCACTATCCAATTGTTAGGAAAACCTCCAAACCTAGTAAAAGTATATTCACAGATAAGTGTCATCAAAGCGTGTCTTTCTCAGAGGCTCAGTGTTGCATGGAAGTGTCTTATCTTGGCCAAACTATGGTTGAGAGAACAGCTGTGTCCATTGAATGTGTTGTTGCTGATCTTCATCTTAACTGTGTTTTCCTGCTGCAGATGTTCTGGAGCTGTCTTTGGTTCCAAAACCTCTGGTTTGCTGATCCACGAATTTCCATTTCATTTCTGACTGCTGCATTGTTTCTCATGGTTGTGTCCACTCCTGCTGTGTTTGACTCTAGATGCACAAGAGGTGACCTCTGGGACAGACAGCTTTATCCCAGGCCCTGGCAGTCTGGGTGAAGGTCAAAGAGATTCAGATGGACCAGTGCGAAGGAGGCTTCTTTCCTTGTGCCTTGTATGTGATGCCATTGTGTCAGAGACTGAGCAGCTCTCCCTGTGGACTCTCTAGGGCCTAGTAAAGAGCCAGCTCATGCTGCTGCCTCAGTGGGAGAACTTGTAACGTCTCTTCCCATTTCCTAGTTTGCTCTTTACACAGAGCTCATGAGAGTAGGTGGCTGACAAGTTTGAGATGCTAATCCACCCCAGAGTTTGCTGGAACCAGATCAACAGAGCCAGCCAGCACTCATGGGGGGAAAGGGAAGATGGAGAACAATAGTCACACTGGCTGCAACCATATGGTGGTGAGATATGTCTCATTTCTTTAGGAAGCTACACATTTTTGAGAATTTCTCTAGCTCTGCTCCAGACCAAATTGTTTCTCTGTCTTCCATCTATGGATGAATAGGGCTTAAAGTGTTAATTCACATTCTTTTTCATGATGGTTTATTATACAGTGCAGGTAAGTAGGTCTGTCACTGTCTTTTCCTTCCAGGAATGGAGAATCATCACCAACATCCTTTGTTGTCCTGAAATTTTCCTCAGTTTATGATGTAATTAAAGCTTCCAAACTATAGCTGGGATTATTTTCTGCCCCATCAAATACCCAGGTAACTTGTCTGTGTGATTATATGCAATTCCTGCTTCTGGGAAAAAATAGAAAATTGTTTTGTCCAAAAATTTCTTCTCGGGCTTATGTTTTGCAATTGGAAAATCGGTTTTCTAAATGTGCCAAATACAAACAATACATTGTTTTCCTTGTGTGTTTTATTTTACATTCTCATAATCTAAAGAAAAGGAATATGTGTTCCTTCTCTATAGCTATCATTGTTTGAAAAGAATATATACAACTTGACCTTTACTAGCAGACTGATCACATCTAATATTATTCCAGCCTCAGGAAATACATAATTCTGAAAATCAAAATTGTACCATTAAAACATAGCCACAGCATTAGTCCTACTGGCCATGGGGAGAACTCTCAGAGAATAAACAAATTTGAGATAATGTCAAAGGTATTTATTAGTCACTCTTTAGTAAACAACTTAGTAGATCCTCTGTTTTCACTGCTAAATCACAAATACACAAAGAATCACAGACACAAAAATTTTGCAGTAACGAACACGACAAATGATGGAATTACATTTCCCTCTTCCTTTTCTGCTTTACTCAGTGGAACATCCACTGTGATTGTGAAGGTTCAATGAAGTATAGGTTGATGAAGATTGATGTATGTCTAAAATTAGTCTTAATAAAAGATGCACTTCCATGCACTGTATCATTACAGATTGTGAGTACAGTTACGGGTGCACTGACGGGTGCACCAACATAATTATACTAATGTGCATATCAGGGATTGCATCGTACAGATTCCAGCTGTAGAATTTAGCTACAGGTTCTTCTAGGACCAGAGACCAATTAGCTGTTTACAACTCTTTATAATGCTTTCTATGGGCAAATCTCCAAAGACATTGATGACATACTTGTCATACCTGCCCTATGTTTACAAGTTAAATCACATATTTACTTGTCTTAATTGATTCTTAATATGCCACGCTGCAAAGTGTGATCAATACAATGATCACTTTCTTTTTATACCTAGGTAAGAAACTGAACATAGGATGGTCATATGTGTTGTGGTTTAACCCTGACCAGTAACCGAGTACTGTGCTGCCACTTGCCCATGGCAGGCTGGGGAGGATAATCTGGAAAAAAAATTAAAAATCCTGTGTTGAGATAAGAACAGTTTAATAATTATAAGTAAAATATAATGATGGTGATGATGATGATGATGATAATCATCATCATCATCATCATCATGACAACAACAAAAATGCTGAAGGAGAGGAAGAGAGAGAGAGCTAAAACCCAATAGAAACAAATTATACACAATCCAATTGCTCAGCACCTGCTCGCTGATACTCAGCCTTCCCTGAGCATCAGCCAGACTCTCTTCCCCCAGTTTGTATCTCAGACATGACACTCTTTGGTATGGAATAGCCCTTTGGCCAGTTCAGGTCTGCTGTCCCAGCCATTGTTCTTAGCTCCTGTTAGGAAATACATTTTTTTAAATGTATTTTTCTTCTGAAATATGGAAGTTGGAACATTTTGATCTTATTTCAATTAACACATTTAATTTTTTAGATGAAATTACTTGTATTCATATATTTTATTAATCTTAAAAAAAATTAAAGACTCCCCATTGAAGCAAATACATTAAAAACATAAACAGTGTTGACCAACCCAGTATGAAAAATTTTTACAGATTAATGAAATTACAGATAAAAATGCTGAAGTTTCATTATTGTCAGTGAATCAAAGAGGAGGTGGATTTTTTTAGCTACCTAAGCAATAATTACCAATTATTCATTATAAAATTAGGCATCAAAAATTAGACATCAAAATACACAAAAGGGAGAAATGGAAATTTGAGGAAGTGTCTTTGGCAGGTTGAAGGATGTAAGACACAAAAGAAAGGGATTATAGATCACATTTATATTTGGAATTTTCTCCTAAAAATATCTTTAAGTAAGTGGACTCTCCTCTGTTTCCAGTCACTTTTCAAACACTTATTGACCTGTGCCAGGCATTTACCAGGATTTCCTCAGAAACCTGACGAATCACAGGCAGCAGCAAAAACAGACATATTAGTGGGAATTCACCCCCAACAGCATTCAATGCTTTAAAAGTGTTTCTTCTCCAGGGGGACAGTCCCAGGCATTTTGGTCACTGAATGGCTCTTTTCAGCTGTCGGACCTAATTATGAGGACATTTTGGCAACAGGCTTAAGCAGCACAACTGTATAAGTAGCTCTTTAATAAGACTTCGTGTTTGATGATTTTAGTGTCACTTACTCTGCGTTGTGCACAAGGTTATGATTTAAAGAACGATATGTAATACTGGCTTTAGAGGTGGCTAAAGCAGAATGTTTAATGCTATAGCATTCAGGGCTTAGAGGTGTTTTGTGCCTTATGTGTTTTTAAAGATTAGTATTGGTCTGTTGCCTAGAGAGAGAAAATATCAAACAAATTAAAGGCTTAGAAGGAAAAAAGGAGAGAATCAAGGCAAAGGAGGTAGATTAAAAAAATCCAAGGATAAGTAGGTGGGAGGGGAAGGAACAGAATTTTACTAGTATTGCTAGCCTCCTTGAAATCTGAGAAACAGGAGAAAAGGTAACTGCTTCTATACTTCTGCACTGTCTAATGATACGTGGAGTGACTTGTTAGAAAAGAAGCAGCATCCATAACCTCACCAAAGGCAGAACTTTTAGTCTGCAGATTTTTTTCTGTCAAATTTCCTGTGAAAACCAGTGTGCCATATATATTTTATAAATGCATTTCTATTATTGCAACTTATAAACAAGGAAACCAAAAGTCTTTTCAGTGAAGTATTTCTGTCTGGCATGATATTGTTGCCTGCCTTGACACTTTTGGACTATCTGGGAAATGGAAATCACTAATGCATCACCTTTTGACTTGCACTTCTCAGGAACTTTATTGAGCTAGTTTTGAGCAGTGCCATATTTACTTGAAATAAAATCGCACTTAGAAGTATGGAAAAAAAATGCATCCATATTCTGACTTCAGTTAAATACATTTATAAAATGCCACTTAAAAAAAAAAAAAAAATCAGTGTTTACTGAGGAGGACCAGCCAGATCTCAGTTTAATGACTGGCCTAGAGCCAAGGCAGGTAGTAGCTCAGAGAAGCTAGTGGACTTACTGGAACAAGGGGGCATCTGAGTCTGGGCAACTGGAATTACACAAATGATATCAGAAGTTCAGTGTTAGTGGGAACTGGGTTGCTGGTGACCTGTACTTAAAGCGAGAAAATAAAGTTGAAGTAAAGAGAAGAAAGTTCCAAGGCAGGCTTTGAAACATTAAAGTCAGGTATTTGAGTTAGCTTGGCCATTAGTATTCAGACCTGAGCAAAATCAAGCAGCGGGAAGGACCACCTGGTGCAGGCTACAGTGTTCCTGAAGGCTTCTGTACACCTTGGAGTCTTATTAAATTTGTGTTTTCTAAAACACGTTTAGCAGTTACAAGAATGGCTGGAAGAGATGCTGGGTAGCAAGCAGAGTACAAAGGACATAAACACTAGAAAAGAATGTAGTACAGTGATATTCAGCATAATATCTCAGCTCCATATTAGTAACTCTGCTGGGAGATATTTCTTGACTGTACATTGTGACACTCTACATTGAATAAGTCAAAGATTTAGTATTGCCTAGGGCAGGCAAGGGATGGACATATTTTAGACCCATTTTGGGAGGTCTAGACCTAAGTTTGCAATAATGGACCTAATTCTGTAAAACAGTGAAAGACAAACACAAATTAATATTTATTTGTTTTGCCAAGGACCTTGAGTAAAACTGTATGCTAACAATTCTGCTAAAGGCATGCAATCCACAAGAAAGCAGCCCAGGAGATAGTGCAACCCCGTGTGGTAGAAGATGTTCAAAACCATTGGGACATTCATGGAAGCTGCTGAAAATATGTAACTAGCATTTAGCAAGGGAAGGCTGGGCTGATTTGTCTCTCCCCAGTGAGATGGCTCCTTCTTTGAGAGGGCTAAGCATCCCTGTTTGAAATTATTTGTGCTCAAAATAAATTGCAATAAAACTGTAAATTAATACACAACCAATACACAGAACCAGACAAAAATTCAGACCAGAGCCACTTATTGAATGTCTGGGGATATGGTGAGTAAAGCTTTCCTTTGCAGACGAGAGCTCCCTTACCTGAGAGAGGGGGGAGGTGGGAGTCCCTCTAAGTCTGCAGGCACCAGCAAAGGGACCCAGCACCTTTGTGAGCTGTGCTTGTGACAGAGAAGCAGGGCAGACAGTGGTCCACAGCCTCAAAGGCAGGTAAGGAATTGATATACCTTTGTGGGAGTGATAGGATTCTCCCTTGGGGTCATTGTAGACTAAGCCAGACTGCCTCTCTCCCAGGACTGGTCTGTGGCTGGACCTGAAGACAGGGAGGGAATTTGTGCCAAAGCAGGAGCTGGGACTGGGTTTGCTGGGTCCCTGACTTGCCATCTACACTGGGGCATGGGAGCTGCACCTCTACTGTGGGGACAGAGGATTTCCTCCTGCAAGAGACACTCAAAGCTGAAGGCAGAAAACCGATGTCTTTCATCCTTCGTCTTGAGAGGGGTTGGGACTTACAAAGGGTTTGTGGCACTGATGGGGACAACAGGGGCCATCAAGCAGGAAAGGAGGGGACCTTCCAGTGCTGCCCCTTGGATGCATAAGGAGAAAGGACCCATATTCTGGGTCTCCTAGAAACAGAGTCATAGAACAGTTTAGGTTGGAAAAGACCTCTAAGATCTTTGAGCCCAACCATTAACCCAGCACTACCAAGTTCATCACTAAACCATAGGCCTAAGTGCCACATAACACACATCTTCTAAATACCTCCAGGGAAGGGCCTCTTCCCCCAAGACTGATCATGCTGGAGAATTGTCTTCTTCCACAGTAGCAGCAGAAAGAAAATGTTTATGGAGTCGACTCTTCAGCCCCCACAGTCCACCTCCGACCAAGGCCAGGCTGACTGACTCACAGTGCCGGTACCAGTGGATGGGAAGGGACGGAGCTGCCACAGAGACAGAAGGCTCAAGGGGGGAAGAAATGGTAACAGAGAACAAGGTAACCTCTGCCATCTGACTCATCCCCTGTTCATTCTTCTTGGAAAAGCTCATTTTGTTCCACAGTGACGAGCTGGGAATCCGCAGTGTGGCTGGGGTGCAGAGCTGGTGATGCACAGGGGAGACAGAGGCTGCTCAGCATGTCTGGTTTAAGGCACGATTTCATACTGCACACAAATGTGTGATAGTTTTACTGCTTATATCAAAATGCTCAGGTTGATGGTCCATCTCGGAACCTGAGCCACAATTAAGACAGACAGCTATCTCTACTGCTGAGGAATATCTCCAAATGCCCTCCAAAGTGGGCATCCTTACTCCTCCATGTTGCCAAAGGGAGTAGCCGAGCTGGCAGAGGCATCTAGACACGAGAGACAATATGAAGCTGCTGACTTACACTGTGCTGCTATGCTTATATCCTCAAGCAAATTTATTTCTAACGGGCCTTCATGTCCCATCTTTACAGCACTGATTAGAGGAGTTATGCATTGAGATTTCACTGTCTTGTTCTGCATAATACATATGAAATAAGCTGAGAGGAAAATGAGGCAGACACAGGGAACGGAGGATTTGTGCATCTGGTTAATAAATAAGCTGTATAGGGCAGAACTGAGAAATGAGAGATACCTGTTTGTGGCTTGGCTTGATTACTTTTCACCAAAGTAAAAAAACCCTTGCAAATGTCCTTAATGTAGAAATTAATGTCTTTGTTATTATGCAAGACTGGCATTTTCTGGAGTGTATGCACAGCCTGTGTTAGTCAGAGATTTCAAATGGTAACAATTTGACATTCATAAACAAAAACTATGCTTGAAAGGAAGATTTCTTAAATAACTTGGATAACAAATAGACAATTCATGATGTTACTTTGATTCTGCAGAACCACAGTGAACATGTGTACGTGAGCCAGCATAGGCAGGGCACAGGAACAACCACAAGACCACAGAAAAATGCAAAGAAGTAAATTCAATTTTGTTACCTCGTCAAACAAGGCACCCCAGAGCAGCACCCAGGCAGAGATGCTGGCACTGTCGAGTTTGGTCCATGCTAAAGGTTCCCCCAGGATCCCCGAGTCCTGGCTGCCAGGCAGCATTTTGCCCTCCCTTGCTCAGGCTTTCCTGAAGGAAAAGGGGCTCTCACCTGCCCACCCAGGAGAGGCTCAGCCATGCCCCACATGGTTTTTCTTCTGTTTTCTACAACCTTATGCAAAGCCCAGCATAAAGGATCCTTAATTTTAAAACCCCCCTAATCTTTACACAAGCAGCATATATGATCTGACTGCACTTCATTCATGTATGCAATGTGGGGCTTTATAATTTTTTATAATTTATGAAGTATTAAGGAAATCGGCTCCAGGGCTAGGCACATCTTTGTGACAGACATGTCACAAAATCACAAATAAAATGGATCCATGGTCATGGAATTTATTCTACTGGAACAAATATTTTAAAGGAATTACGTATTTACAATTTTTAATATAGTCATTTATATCAACAGCAGAAGTAGGAAAAAGCTGTAAAAGTGCACAAAGGCTCTGTAAAGCAAAGAGTAAAGTTAGCAAATGAACTCCGTTATTTCAGAAGAAATTACAAGCAAAATCTATTCCGAATAAAAGAAAATATTCTAGGTGGCATTTTCTCTTTCCTGTTTCAGTTTCACTTCAAATACTTTCTGTAGGGTTTTTTTCCTCTAAAAGTGCCAGTTTTCTCTATAACTATACTGATTTCTAAATTAAATAGTTCTAAAACTGTTATTTCCCAAATAGCAATACTGAAATGAGTGAAAACCTGGTACAGAAGGTTTTGCTGCTGACTTCAGTGAAGCTAAATCTTTGTTTCTGAAGAAACCATCAATTCCTTACAGGATTTAAAACATAAAAGCATGCATATGCACACATACTTTTTAACCTCAAAATTATGTAAAAGTGAAAATACCAAGCCAATGTCTGTACATTAGGGATATTAGCTGAGCCACTAATAAAATACTCTAAGGCAAAATAAGAAAATATTAATGAAACAGAAAATAAACATAAATTATATTCTGTGGATGGGGCAGAAGCCATAAGCTGCTCTAGAGAAATGAGAGGGTCATCCCAAGCACAACAGTTAGGAAAGATCACTATGCAGAATTACAGTTTTAAGAGCATTTTTAAGATTATTTTTTAGAAGATATAATACAACTCAGGACCAAATCTGTTACCAAATTACAGAAACCCCCCATAACAGAAAACCATTTTAAGAAATTATGTATTTTATTTTACAGACACAAAGAAATGGGACAAACCCCCTCAATTTATAGACAAAAAGTTGTTTCTCTTGCACCAATTTTAAGAAACAAGACAGTAAAAATAATAATTACAGAACAAATCTGAACAAAGCCAAACAAGTAACAGTCAGTTCAGATGCAGCCGACTTGGAAAAAGCAATGCAACAAACCCGAGCTGGGTCAGCTTGGGTTCTAGTGCCACCTGCTGAAATAACAGTAGTCTTCCCTTTGCAATCACAGCTAATACGCAATTTAAATTAATGCTCTGCATTAGACATCAACACATGAAGAAAGGTCATGAAGAAGATGAAGTGCTTGAGTAATCTAAGTGCACATCCAGAGAGCCATACACTGAACGTAGTAAACTGAGAACCTCCTCTTGAATGATGTCAACCTGCTCTGAAGGGCAGTAGTCATCCAAACTTGATCTGTAAAAAAAAAAAAAAAGCATGAGAATACAGATTTCACCATGACCACATTGTGTATTCCTGCAACGCTCTGTAGCTAGGCTGAAGCTTCTTTCCAACTGTGGCGAGTTTTGCCTCAAAGCATAGTGCTGTGCTTCTCATCACTACTTTTTAAGTTTAAAAGAAAGTCTGCAGCAGATCAGGAACACAACCTAATCTTTCCAGGTCTGCTCTCTTCCTGAATCTGACACAGAACACACTGGCAGTCAAAGCTCAAGCAAATGATCTAATTAAAGGACACGTGGAAAATTAAGATTGAAAAATTCAAATGCTATTGGTAAAGTAGATAGGAAAACTTGAAAAACAGATTTTCACAATACCTGGCATATAGCATTTTTTACAGTATCTATTAACAAACTTTAAACAGATACTAGTAAAAAAGCAGAGCTAACTTCCTGAATTTTTTTATCTGTCAAGATCTACAGAGATGATTCTGGTTTCTTCACAGCAGTGGATAATAACCCTGCAACTGGCACAGGGAATACAGCTTTTTTTTATTGCAGGCATTAGCCATACTAGTTCTTGTTGACAAAACTAGTTTCATGTCAGCTTCTGCTACTGTTGCTTGCCCTTTAAGGGCACAATTCGTATTTCTGAATGATTAAATTGCAATAATTTGTCAAGAGGTACACAGTGGTCTTCAAATTAGATTTTTTCAGGACAGATCCTTGATTCTCCCAGGTCCCTGGCCTCAAACTCCATCCTGGTATTCTAAATAACACCCTTACAGTCCTGGAAGCATAACTTTTAGCCCATAACGAAGTTTTACTAGAGCTTTAAAGAATATAAACCCCTTTCAGCCTACTAGATGGAAACTAGTTCCAGCAAAAGTTTCACTGAAAAAAGAAATCCTATCTGTAGTACAGTAAACCCCAGAGCAAGAGTGTAAGGAAGGTGGGATTTCGGCCCAAGCCAGCTTTGCTCTAATTAGCTCAAGTAATGCAAGTAGAGGAGATGTATGAATTCCAGTGACAGCTATCAATCCCAACATACAGAAGGCCTCATCACAGCCTTTATATAACCTGTGCTGAAGCTGATTAAGTCATCATGTTTTAACTGCCTTTGCAATCTGTGCCAGCTACTCTAAAGCCCCTTCAAACTGGCCATCAGTGCAGAACTTTCCTTAAGCTGTGCAGATGCTGTCACTGCTTTATGATCAATGTTTTCAAATGTCCATTTTCATTACACTATAAGGCTTCCACTTTAACAGAACTGAAGACAGAACCTGCGCTATATTGACAGGATCATTTAGCTTCATGAGCACAGTCTGGGCATTTTAAAGTGAAAGTATCTGTGCAGTCTTACCGAGCAACTGTCACAAGCGTGGGCTTGGGCAGATCTGTCAGTAGAACTTTAATGGATTGTATAAGGCCTTCAATCTCAGCTTCAGTGCTAACATGGTGAGGAAGCTCCACGTAATCACAGGTCAGACCAGCCTGATGGACCTGTGGGTAAATTAAAGAGAGATTTAATTTCTGTTGATGAATTACTGATACAGCTTATGCATGTGGAAAGTCTTTGGGATACCATCCCCAGCCCATCACGTAACTTACACCTCTTCAGACAGTAAGAGTTGTGGGGGTTTTTCCCCCAGCTTGTCCTTTAAATAAAACAAGTAAAATTCTGCAAGTTGTATGGCTTATTTCATTATCTCCAGTACACTGTACCTCTTCTTATGAAGTCAGAGTACGCTGCAGCCCTTGAAGATGATATAGCTCTGATACTTTATAAATAGGTACCTTATTTTAAGTTCTACAAAGAAGATCAACAGACTGGTGAAATTTAACCTCCCTTCACAGGATGCAGCCCAAGACATCATGGCCCTGCAAGATCACATTAATCTTGCCTAAATATAGACAGACAAGCAGATTAGAATTTTAGCAGCTTTGAAAAGAAAAGCTGGTCTAAGCAATAAGAAATAAAACCCCAGGAAAATTACCAAAATCTCACGAAGTCCTGAATCAAGAAGCAAGTCTGAAAGTAAGTATGACTCTCCATCCCTGTTGAAGCTATGCTACATCTGTCTTCCTTCTGCTCTTTTACTGTGTCACCTACCATTTCGTAGTCTGGGCTTTCCATCCTGGTTTTCAAACTGTGAACTAGTTGAACAAGTGGCTTCATTCTGGAGTTAAAACAAAACCAAAATTTGTTACAAAGAGTTGGAAACATATATATATACCTTAAATGGTTAAAAAAAAAAAAAAAAAGATGAAAAAAGAGAATTTATAGCCTAGGATTTGAAAATGAAATTTGCTCCCCTGTGTCATCTTGCACTTGCAAAACTGGAAATTATCAGTTATTACTGCACTGTTCCACCAGGTCTTTCTTATAAAGTCCCTATACTCATACCTGCCTCTGGCAAGTCCTCCTTGCGCTTCTTTTAGGGTAGATCTGCAGACAAGCTGTTGTAGCTCAAAAGTCATATGAACTTTATAGGAAATACTTCTTGTCACTTTTACAGAGGTCAGGCAGTAACTGCTGCATGTGATGTGGAAAATGGAGTCATTTTCCTATCAAAGAAAAGCTCAGGCTTTCTCTGTCTCTTTTCAGCTGAAAACATTTAGTTTAAAAGCAGACTGATACAGTTCAGATCTTTAGTGGGAACTGTTGCTTAGATACACTTCCATTAACTTCCATTTTTCCAGAGAAAGCAGAACCTTCAGGAGCACCAAAGAACTGCTTCTCCACATCCTCCTTGGTTTGTTGCTTTTTTTGAGAGCTGTGCTACACACTGATGACTAAGGTTTTAGTCACCAAATATGCCTCCATCCATAGACAACAGAACTCGCATGAAGCTGTACAAGACTGAGCTTCCAAAGCTCACAGTGGCACTGAAGACAGCAGACTGCCTTTTCTTTTGTTTTGATTCTTCCTCCTCCAGAACTACAGGAAAAATGGTACACTTGCACAGATCCTGTCCTTTTCTGTTATCAAAATGCCGGACTAATCAGTTCTCAAACTTCTGTTTGCAATTTAGGCCACTTAGAAACCTCCTACCCAGGATATGAAGCCCATTTCTGTAGGGTTTCTTCGTCATCACTGTCACACAAATCTGCAAACGCTGCTTCCAGATCTTCCAGCTGATGAACACGGTTTTCAACACAATCCAGCAAGTCTTCCTTTAAATAAGCATGTATGAAAGTATGTTAGGAAAAACAAGAGGTAAGAACACCATGACTTACCCTATGTTTTAAATTCTGTAATGATTGATCTACTGGAAGTGGGGAATCAGAAACAACTGATTCATTCCTACAGCACATCTTTTCAAGAGAATCATAACAAATGTCTGCAGAAACTGTTATACCTTCAGAATAAAGTACCTCACTTTGCTCTCTTTTTCCTACTACAAATTTAAAAAAGCCACCTTTTAAATATGTACCTGTTTTGACTGCTGATTGACTAAAAAATACGAAAAATCTGCCAATATTCAACATATCTCTATTTCTTTATTCACATATATTAATTAGGTTTCATTTATTTGTGATAATTGTGTTGAATCTCTCTGTATTAGTGTTCAGATGAGATTATGAAAGCTTGTATTTCCATGTTTTAGAAGCACACAGCGCATAAAATAAAAAGTACATTACAGTGGCATAATACCATCCTTTCAACATCTGAACAAAAAAGGTAAAATACCAATTACACATTCATCACAGCTCTAAATATCAAGAAAGAACAACAAGGGAAGGGAGAGCCTGGAGGCAGAAAAAAAAAAAAGGTGAAAAAAAAAAAAGAACCAGCCACCAAAAACCAAAAAAAGAAACACCCCACCAAACCTGAGCCCTGTCAAGCCATAAAAAGAACAGGTTGGCTGGTGACTTACTACATTTTCATTCCTTCCTTGACAATTACCATTTGTTTACAGAAATTAATTTTCACACTCATGTAAATATTTATGCAATTCACACATTTAATCAAAACATTTAATAGAAAAAAATTCCTAAGATGTTGCTGATTAGCATTCAGCTGCATGGCTTAATGTGAGACCACTTCATTAAGCACCTTTGATAGGTTCCTTCCTGTTGTCGTAACTCATTTTCATTGGGTAAATAAAAAGAATCATTCCTTCATACATTCCACAAGGAAGCATCATACCTCTGTTGCATTTTTATGTGGCTTCTTGAAATTGTACAACTCTTGCAAAAGCTCATATTCTGCCTTTGAAAAAGAAAAAAAAGAGGAAGAAAATGACTCTTCAAATGAGAAACCAAATCCTCAAAGCCTTCCTTCTTCAAAAAAAGATAATTTCCCTACTCTAGTACTGCGGACAATAATGAGCATACCAGCCTCTCATCAGGACAGGCTACCACTCTTTGGATAATCAACACTACCGTGCCTTTTGAAAGGCAGTCTCCTGATACCATCATGGCTTTCTAAGCACATGTTACAGAGAGTAATAAATGATAAAATCTATCATCCCTCCCTGATGAATCTTGCTGTGGGTATTTGGAAGGTAACCTCTGGAAACCCAAGCATAGCTTTTATGTCCCAAGCAACAAGCAGGAGTTGAGTGTACCCCTGACTTTGAATGTACACTCAATAGTGATATCAAGTGTACAAAATTCCCCCTATTTGGTGGTTGTAATTTTTTCCCATGTACACTCCCTTAGAAATATTTCTTTAAAATGGAAATATCTCTTTAAAATATTACCATGAATCATTAACCATGATCAGCTAATCTGCTAATTTAGCTTAGATGAGAGTTTCTCCGCAGACATAAATACGTAAGGCTGGGAATCTTTGGTGAGTGGTACGAGGTTACTCAATTTCCATACGTACCTGCGTGTACATTTCTTTGAATGGATTTTTAACAGAAAAAAAATCTAAGTCAATGTCCAAAACATAAGCATCCCCTTTCTGCAGTACTTGGCAGACATCTTTAACAACATCCCTTATTGGGCATTCACTGTTTTTGAGATAGCTTGAAGCTGAGCACTCTGCCAAGGTTTCTGCCCCATTGAGGGCACCTGTATTTTGTGTTTCCTTTTTCTTCACACTCGGGATGATGTGATCAAGGTCAGAAGGAGCCACTGAAGAGGCAGAAGTGGTGCTTGCAGTGTCATCTGTATTTAGCTTCAGTCTTTTAGCAGATACTGCTTCGCAATTTCCTTCACGGCTGTTTGATGATTCAGTAGGATTGATGAGAATGACGTGCAAATTTAAAGGCTTCTGGTTTTCTAGCTGATCAGCAGGAACATAAAGACCATCACTTAAGAAGTAATGATCTGTGCCTGTAACCCTACAATTGACAATAACTCACAGTTAATACACATCTTGGCAAAGAGCTTAGGAAAAAGCCTTTCATACTTTAGGGATCCAGAGAAGAATGAATAGATGTTTGATGGGTAATGAAAGCGATAAAACTGTGTAGACAAAATTATTTCTTTTAATTCTCAGGTTTAAATTATGTTAAAGTTTTTTCTACTTCTTTATTGTGGAATAAATATATTAAAATCCACTCTATATTTTTTATGATATCCCTACAAAGTTTTAATGGATAAGAAAAAGGTTCTTCATTATGTGCTACTAAGATTAATTTGCAATTGAATTGCATTTTAAAGACAACATCCAGAATTGACAAGATATTTTCAATACTATGGCACATAAGATTGCAAAGCTATGGATATTTTCTCTCGGTTTTCTAATTTTCCAGGAAAATTATGATAGTTGGATTTGACATGTGCCCTGAAATGCATAAATATTGATCTAGTGCAAGTACAATATTATGAATTCATAGGTAGAATTTAACTTTTTTTACCCCCAACAGACTCCCTAAGTGACAAAGATGGTTAACTAGAGGATAAATAGCTATCAATTAAGTCCACTTAAAACCTCCCAAAACAACTAACCAACCAAAAGCAATACTAAAACCTCTGCTTACAGCGAAAATTTAAAGAATAGACTTTTCAAGCTGTATTTCAGTACATTAAGCCTTAAGCATCATAAACTCAAATTAAAAATAGGATTAAGAAGCATGAACTTCTGCTCACTTGTGGTAAGGCCTCATTTGATTACAGGGTATCACCATCCATCAACCACAAAGATAAATAATTTCCTAAGCAAGAGAAATTTGAAGCTTAGTTCCCCACTGTTTTGTGGATGGATTACCCTGAGCTTGCCAAGGTGAGAGGCTGGATTACGACTCCATCTTGTTGACAAGGCATTCACAGGACATCTTCCCAGAAATTCTGCTGGGTTCAACATGATCTCATAGTACCCTAGTGTTCACTAAGGAAGAGGCTGTATCTATTGTCTCTTGTCATCAAAACGTTTAGGACATTTGTATTTATGAGGACTCCTTCCCTTTTTTCCTTCATGGTTTTGGTAAGGCTAGAATCTGAAGAAAATGTACCCGACCATCTTCAAAAGGAAGCCTGAAATGTCATTTTCATGATTGCTAAGGCCACCAGTGAGAGAGCAATTCAACCATCACAAAGTATTCCTATATATTGGCTAAATGATTAAATGCAACAGAAAGCACTACCTTTTTAAAAAAATTATTTAGGCTCCCTTTAGGCTTTAGATTCTGAATTGTAGAGCTTTAAGTGTTTTATTTAAGGAAGTAAAACAAAGCATTTCTCTGCTGTTTTCTGTTACACTTGCTTCTAAAGATTGATTCTGCTATGCTCACAAGAGACATGATTTGCAAATAACCATTAAAGCTGTACAAAATCACAACACAGTGAAAATGGTGAATGTAAAATTATTATGGACTGCATCCTGCAGAATGATGAGGGGCTCTGACTGGAACTTAAATAACAGAATAATTAAGATTCAAAGAGACAACTGGAAGTCTCTAGTCAGTCATCTGATCAAAGCAGAACTAACTTCAAAGCTAGATGAGGCTGCCCAGGTCAATCGTCCTTTATCAAATGATGAAGAATTCACTACCTGAGTGAATTCGCTCACTGTTTCAGTGCTTAACTAGATTAACTTCAAAAACCAAAAAAACTCCAAACAAACAAACAAACAAACCCCACCCCATATCAGAAAAACAAGAGTCATGGCTGATATCAAATAACAATTTTACTAGTTAGACCAAAGACTAAATTGATACAAGTGTAACTGCACTAGGCCCTAAGAAAATCATAAATACAAATTAAATTTTCATCTTTATCTAAAAACACCAAAAAAAATTCCAATGAAAAGCTATAGAGATGGCTTTCATATTACTAGTGTATGACAGCAGACAATTTACCTGATAGTTGTTGTTGATACATCTTTCCCAATTAGAAAATTGTGTTTCCCTTCCGAGATCTGCTGAGCCCAGGGTGGGTGAAGCCATACTACTTGAGAAATATGGCCAGCATAAACAGCAGGCATAATCCAGTTTTCAATACTTAATTCACTGTAAGCAATAGAGAAAGACAGAAGATACCAATGTTACTTTCCCTATAAATAAAAATGGTCAAGAACACCACAAACATCTTCCACATCTTGAAGGCCCCCATGCAAATCATCTAAAATTACCCCATGTAAGGGTAACATCATCAAAGAAAGAAAAAGAGGGAAAACTTCATTCATTAGACAAACCAACAATGTCTGTAGTAGATATAAAAAAGTTAGGACATAGAGCGGAATCAGCTTCACTCTTAGCATGGCATTAATATAATCTTTGATTATAAACTCCTTAGTGGTGGACCTGGCAGTGTTAGGTTAACGGTGGGACTCAATAATCTTAGAGGTCTTTTCAACATTAATGATTCTGTGATTCTACGTCTTTTTTCTCTTGATACATCAAACAGAGAAGAGTGCAAGTGACATCACCAACATTGTTCTAAATAACTTCAAACTGACCTCATGAGAGTGTTTTATTGTAAACTACTCCAAGTACATTTTAAATGTCATCCCAGTAATTAAAGTGAGTCAATCCACATCTGCAGGATTAGCATCTTTCCTCCTTATCAAGACCCTGTGTTTTTTAGGTGTATGTCAACTGTATCCCGGGCTGCAGCAAAAGAAGCATGATGAGCAGGTCACAGGACGGGATTCTGCCCCTCCACTCTGCTCTTGTGAGACCACACCTGGAGTGCTGCATCCAGCTCTGGGCCCCCAACATAAGAATTACATGGACCTGTTTAAGCAGGTCCAGAGAAGGCCACAAAGATGATCAGAGGGCTGCAATACCTTTCCCATGAGGACAGGCTGAGAGTTAGGGTTGTTTAGCCTGGAGGCTGCACAGAGACCTTATAGGACCTTCCAGTACCTAAAAGGGAACTACAAGGAAGCTGGAGAGGGACTTTTTACATGGACATGCAGTGATAGGACAAGGGTTTAAACTGAAAGAGTGTGTGTTTAAATTAGATATTAGGAAGAAATTCTTCACTATGAGTGTGGTAAGGCACTGGAATGGGTTGTCCAAGAAGCTGTAGATGATCCATGGCCAGAATTATTCAAAGCCAGGTTGGATGGGGACCTGAGCAACATGGTCTAATGGAAAGTATCCCTGCCCATGGAAGGGGAATCGGAACTAGATGATCTTTAAGGTTCCTTCCAACCCAAACCACTCAATGATTTTATGATAAGAGTCCACAAAACCTTTTAGTCATCCAACAAAGAGAACAAAATATCAACTATGGCTAGGATGATTCAAGTACTTATACACCAAATAGATCAGCTTCTAATTGCTGTAAATCACCACAAAACTGAGACAAGCTATTTATTTTAAAACAGGAAGAACAAGACAATAGCAGAGATCACTGTGGCTTATTACTTACCTACCTTAGATGGGGGAGAAAATATTGCTCTTTATGATTCTAACAGGAATATCTGGTTCTATTGCAGATATTCAGCATGCCAACAAAGGATGTGCTATTTCAATCTCAAAGTCAGTTTTTCAGTGTGAAGAGAGGAAGACTTTTAAAACTACAGTTTTTCAGACAAAGCATCCATGCAGAGTGCTTTCCTGTTACCCAGAGGAACTAGTTGGGATAATACCATCATATACTACTGATAAAATACACAAAGCAAACTCATACATGTTAAATTGCTTGATATGCAATATAACTTTTGCCATTAAAAATAAAGTTTCAGCAAAAGTGAAAAGACAGAAGATACAACTTGAATCTGACTTATACCTCTCTTGTTCATCCTTCCTACGCAGTCATACCAATGTGCACTGTGAATCAAAGGCAGCAAGAAGCAGACTTAAAGTCTACTCTGATGCAGTACCCAGGACTTACCTAAAAAGAGCTTCTTTGTCAAATACAGTGTCTGCAGGCATATTCACAGGAATAAGAAGGTCTGGATGGGAATCAAGATGAACAAAACTGATGTTACTGGCAGGAAGATGCTTTGAGCCAATGGCACGATAGATGAAAGGCAGCACCTAAAGCAACATGAATAGAAGTATTTTAATGATAATCAGTGAGCTGAAAAATGCAACGGCTTTGGCAGCAAGAACATCAGTACCACTCTTATTCCTTTAGAATTTGGATTAGAGGGAAGAGGAGACAGAAAACAATAAAAAGGCGAAATAACTCCACTGGCAAGACAACTCATGAACAGTAATCATTATAAGCCCAAGCGTTCCAGATGAGAAACTCCTGGAGAATCACACCTTTACACCCTTTTTCCTTCTTTATAGGAAGTCTTGTTTGCAGTAGCTCTTCTCAGTAGCCATTCAATTCAATTCCTAGATGGCTTTTATTTTCATTTACAACTAAGCCCCAGGAATGCCCTTCTTCTTCTGCAGATCATTGTCCCTGTATTTCCTCCCCCAAGCTATAAAGCTTCCTCACCATGCATGGGTGTTGTGGAGATAAAAACATTTTGCTCCTTGTGTTTTGTAAGTTAACGGATACAGACTGAAAACTGACCCCACCATGATTTAAACCTTAGCTGACCATTAAATCTATCCCTCTTGAAGAATTAATTCCGAATCCCTACAAGACTAAGTGGTTGCAATAGCGACTACCTTTCTCAACTGCCCAACTTTATCCCCTGCTGAAGTTCTTCACTCACAAGTGTGAAAAACAGGACATGAGGCAACTCACCAATTTACAGCATAGCAAACCACTGAACTGCAATAATATAGGGTGGTAAAAATGAGAAAACTGATGGCTGATTCATGATACCTCTTACTCAGAACTGCAGAACAGAGTCTCTTCCACAGTTAGAGGGCATCAACTGCTTTGCCTGCCAGAGCAAATCCAACGAGGACTGTGAATCACAGCCCTATTATACAGGGAATGTGAAGACTGTAAGAAGCAACAAAAATTATGTGTGACCTCTACATTACAACAGCAACTGAGCTACTTTTTTTGCCATGATACTGATTAAGATGACAAACCCTGCATACTGCATGGGCATAACTGTAAACTGATGTACACTACTGCAACAGTAGATAAAACAATGTTAAAAATAACATGGCTTCTGTGATCTATGGCTTTTACTTCCTTGGAAAAAAAAGTAATCTGGCCTACTAAACAACCTACAATCTTTTCAAATAAAATTGAAGCTTCACCTCAGGTAAGTGCAACTACAGGTTGCAAGAGACACGAGAGACTAGTATCTCTAACCTTGCACGTTCTCCTGATTTGGATTAACAACAAAATTTCCTTCATGACAGCTGTTATTATTAATCAATGCATGATGCAGCTACTGACAACTTGCTTTGCAGGAACATCACTGTCAGCAAGACTGATAAAATTTTCTGTGAAGTTCTTACACTTTGGGACAAAAAGCCATTTATGTTTTATGCAAGTCAGACCAATTCATCCACACTCATATATTGAAAATAAGGCGTATATGCTTAACTTTAAGCTAACTGAAAACAGAAATATAGTGACTAAAACAAAGAAGGATCATTAAGAGGCATTATCTCAGAATTCCTACCACAGTGATATTAAGTCCTTGGATACCATGAAAAATCAGCTATCACAGCATCATATATTCAATGAGTCTTTGCAAAAATGAACTGCATTAAAATACTTAAAAATTCATACCATTATTTTCTTTAATAAACTTTATTACACTAATATTTTCTCTTTGCAAAGAATCTGTTATTTTAGGATTAAAGCCTCAGTTTATGCCACTATAAACAACCCCACGAGAAACCAGAAGCAGCAGTTCAAATCCTCTTCACTCCCTTTTTCAATGACTCACCGAAAACAAGCAAAGCTCCAGATTTAACATTTCTCGTTAAGCGGGAGTCAGTCTGCTTGTTGGGAAGGGATTATATTTACTTATCCTCTGTTGACATGTCATACACTGGGTAGGGTTGAGTTTCCAAGTACTCCACTAATAGCTAGCAAATTATAACAGCAGTGTAATGCAGGTATTATTTCCTTTTAGCTATAGCAATTAATGATACAAGGAAGAAAAAAACAGTCAGCAATAATTACTTTAAAAGATGCCAAAATGCCATCATGCCAATAAGTAGCTCAATCACTGAATCGGGAAGGAAAAATCAGGCCACTTGGGCACTAAAGTTCATTGATGTTTCAGCAGCGGAAGGGAAGGCAGGTTTAGGGCTTGTGCGTGGCTGTGGAGCGGAGGGCCGCTCCCAAGGAAGCGCACGGAAAACCTGCACACACGACGGGAAAGCGCATCTCCCGGGGAGGCCGCCAGTGACCGCACCGGGCACCTCTCTTCACTTCCATCTGCCACACTGAGCCTCCGCGCCGCGGAGAAACGCACGAACAAACAAACACACGAACAAACGAAGCCACTCCCCATGCCCTGCCCGAGGGAGTCCCCATCCCCGGCAGCCCCGCGCGGGGCACTCACGTCCTGGTGGTCCTCCACCACCCACACGGGCAGGGCCGGGTAGTGCCGCCGGGANGCGGAGCAGAGCCCGGTGCGGGGAGCGGGGACCGGCTGGGGGCGGTTCAGCGCCGCGCCCGCTCCGTGCCCCCGCCCCCCGGGGCCGTCGGGAGGCCGTGGTGGGGTGAGGCCGGGTGTCACTGGATGGGTCAGGTCGGAAGGGACCCCAGTGGGTTATCTGGTCCAATCTCCCTGCTCCAGCAGGGTCATCCCAGAGCACATGGCACAGGAACCGTCCAGACGGTGCTTGATTCATCTCCAGTGAGGGAGACTCCACAACCTCTCGGGGGAATCCGTTCAGTGCGCGGGCACCCGCACAGTAAAGAAGTTCTTCTTCGTGTTCAGGTGGAACTTCCTGTGTATCAGTTTCTGCCCACTGACTCTTGTCCTGTTGCACGGCAGCACCGAGAAGAGCCTGTCCCTTAGACACTTACAGACTGATGATGACCCCTCTCAGTCCCGTCGTGTCGATGTGTCGGTGCCTTTTTGCTCTCAGCAGTGCATCTGCAAGGAGAGGCGAGTTTATTCAGTGTTTTTTAGGGGACCAGAACTGCTTTAGAATGCAGTGGTTCCTGTCAGTGCAATAAATTTTCTCTTTAGGTGACAGGGAAATGGGAGTTTAGCCTTTTCTGTGTTCTTCAACATATTTAACTGTAAATGAAAATTGGATGTGACTTGAGCTTGCAGCAGAGGAAGCTGTAAATAATTTGGGTATTTAAAATAGTTTATTTTTGAAATAGTGTATTTTTAAATTTTTTTTTCCAGTTGTGATCCTGTGCATTCTGAAGGACTGAAATTAAAGTAGGGGATCTAGAGTAGTTCTCTGGCATCGGGGAGATCTGAGAGCTGATAAATAAGACCCTTCGTTTGAAAGCTGTGACATGATAGAAAGAAACACACTTAAGGCACTGTGGTGTAGCCTGTTTAAATAAAATGTGTATGTGAATGTTAGCAAAGTCTAAAACAGTCATCTGTTACACACCTGAGTTGTGTAACAGCATAGCAGGAGAACTAAAGCAAAATTAATTCAGCGTCTAATGGATTGTAGCTAATAATGTCAAAAGGGTGCACTATTTTGCTGGACAAAACAGTGGAAGTTGACTCTCCTTTTTTCTCCCATTTTTTCTTTTTGAGAGCCTTTACAAAGTTGGAGGTCCCTGAGCAGGTACAGGCTGATTGGAAGGAACAAGCAGCTTTATACCATCATGGCTGCTATCTCCTAAAAGTGTGGGATTCTCACTTACATTGGCCCTTGGTTGTTCTGCAGAGGGAACGACCGCCACCAGTTCCTGTGGCTTCCACTAAGCCTTGCGTGTGTAAGCAGGGTCCTCTTGATTCCTCCTCTTTGATGTCAGTCCTTTTCCCCTGTGTTTCTTTTCCTCTCTTCCTCCAGTTCACCAGAAGCTGTCTACTTTCTCTCAGCGAGAGCTCCATCTTTTGCTGCAGTGGCACCAGAATGCAGCTGAGAGTGGTGCTCTGAGCAGTCCAGGCTGGCCATGTTGCACTATAGCAGGTGGGAGAATATTCTGTGCATGTACTTCAGCATCAGCAAAGCCTCAGTGAAAGGGAGGCTTTGTTTTCTTTTTCTGGTGATCTTTCCAAATATGTGTGTGTCTCCCCTTTCTCACTTCCCCTTACGGAAAACAGGATTTGACTTCTGGAGGTGCTTAGATCATTTTTTTCTCCTCTTCTTCCATTCCAGCCATAAATTTTTTTAAGTCTTTTCCCCCTTTTTCAGTTTTTGAAACTTAACATTGTAATTAAAGAATCAGTTTTAACTTTAATGAAGTGCAGTGGCTTTCATTTATAAATGTTAATGCCTTAAATACATGCATAGTTTTGAGCAACACTTAAGCGTGCTTGAAGCAGTGGTAATTTCTGAAGGGTAGCAGGGCTGATGAAGCAGCTGAGGGATTTCTTGGGAACCATTTATTTCAATGAGAATGAAGGAATAGCACAGTCTACATGAAATTTTTTCCATAACCTGTAAGACATGTAACCTGTTTTTCCACAAAAATACACCTACCTCACTTAAAGTACTTTGAAGGGTCTGTTGAATTCAATCCTTTAGGAATCTGGGGACTCAATAGTGAATGTTTATTGCTAGTATTTCATTTAAAATTTAAATGATTTATTGGGCCAAGTGGCATGCAATGAGGTATTAGTCAAGTCATTCTGCCCGAAGTTTAGAATTGTGTTCTAGAAAGAACTCCTTGTTATGCCATTTGGGATGACCACTGCAGTTGTTAATAATGAGTGGTTTCTTCGGTGTGGGGTATCTGGAGGTTTTACATCAAAGTGTCTAAGTACTGGTAGAGGTGCTTGTATCCTTGACCTGTCATCATAATGATAATTTGTTGAAATTAACATTGCCCTAACTCGTAAAGCATGGTCCAGCTTGGGTTCTGGCTTAAAGACAGTAAGTGCTTTCATGGATTAGAGGCTTAAAAGAATCAAAAGGGGCATAAATGACCTGCTTTAACGGTCTGAGGAGCACAAAGCTCCCAGTGAAAGTCAGTGGATATCATTTACTGCTTCTGCTAAAGGAAACTGCAATTTCAGTATTTTAGGAGTAGTTCCTGCAGATGCATTGAGGGCATCTTACAAAAATTGAGTAACACTGGATTTTTATTTTCCTCAATAAAGGTGAGCCATGTCTTTCCATTCTGGGCGAGGATGTCCCCGTGGCCAGGGGGGACCAGGAGCAAGAACTTCAGCACAGACCTACCGCCCTCAGAACCTCCGGCAGCTTCACCCACAGCAGCCCTCCGTACAGTACCAGTATGAGCAGCAAACTGCCCCTCCAACAACCTATTCCAGCCCTCCAACCACCGGTTACATGCCTCCCAGGCCAGACTTTGTGCCCTATCCTCCTCCAGTGCCCCCTTCCACACAAAATCCCATCAGCCAGTGTCCCATGAGGCCGCCATTTCCAAACCACCAGATGAGGCAGAGCTTCCCAGTGCCTCCATGTTTCCCTCCCACTCCTCCTCCAGTGCCAAATCCTAGCAACTCTCCCGTGCCAGGAACACCTGCTGGACAAAGCACCTTCCCTTACATGATGCCTCCCCCCACAGTACCACACGCTCCCCCGCCGCCAGTCATGCCGCAGCAAGTCAGCTACCAGCCCGTGTACTCGGTGGGGTACTCGCAGCAGTCGTTCCCGCCACCCAGCTTCAGCAGCTACCAGCACAGCTCCGGCTCCTTCCCGAGCAGCACTGCCAGCAGCAGCGCCAGCAGCAGCCACTTCCGGCACACGGGGCAGTACCAGGGAGAGAAGTCCCAAAGCGATCGGCGGTCCCCGGACAGGAGCAAGCACTATGATGAGCACCGGCACCGCGAGCACGGTCACATTCACGGCGACAGGCATCGCTCCGCCAACCACGGGGATCGTCGGGATCGTGGCCGCAGTCCGGATAGGAGGAGGCAGGAAAGCAGTCGGCACCGGACAGATTATGACAGAGGGAGGATATCACCTCATCACAGAAGTTATGAGCGAAACAGGTAACTCGAGGTGTTGTCTGCCTGCAGGGGGAGAGATATCATCATTGTTCCATAGTATGTGTTTGCATCAACGTTCTTCCCTTACCCTTGTTTTTCCCTCTAGCTTGGGAAGTAGCCAGTAGTCCGGTCTCATGGAAAGAATTTCTGTTTAGACACCTTTCAGGTACACTGCCTTTGCCTCATGTTTGTGAGCTGGCAGACTTGTTGCTCTTGTCCATGTAGGTAGTTTTCAAACAAGAGCTTGTTTACTTCCCACTGAGTGGATTGTTGAGTAGTGCTCAACATATTTACTGTAGAAATTTAGGCACATGTGGCAGGAAAATAGAGTTGGCCCAGCTTTGTGTGGAAGACTGTAATAAGTTGAGCCTTACAAACAGTTAAGCTCCAGCACTTTGAGTTTCAAGATTTACGTACTAGAGTTAGGGTGCCAGGTGTTAATTTCTTTCAGGAAGCCTTGTATTTGTAGAGAGCGCTGACTTGGTGGCGTATATAGTCTGATAGGAGCCCACATCTAATACCTGCAGTGAGGTGTTTTAGTGAAAAGCATGTGATGTTCAGGATGAAGACCTCAGCAAGCCAGCCTGTGATCTCAAGAGAGGACTGAGCTGTAAATCAGCATGGACCAGTTGTAGGCTTCACTGATGTAATTCAGATGGATGAGTGTGCAATGCTTATTTTGGGATTTATCATGAAGTGTCTGTCCCTCTTCTTCATGGACACAAATAGCTTGGAAATTATGAGCTGACCTGATGCCATTTGCTGTAGCATGTTTTAGAGCAAACCATCGTCAGTTAAATCTTTCTCTGTCTTAGATTTGTTCTGTTTGTAGCTCTTTATGTGTCTAATGAGCTATGTCAAAATATGCAAAGTGCTGCTGGAAAGTTAAGTATTTAAATATTTATCATGTCTTCTGGATCACATGCTGTTAATTTTAAAAGCTCAGAATATTTTCATGCCACGTGTGGAACATGAATTTACGCATAAAGCCTGTGTAAATGAAGGCACTTTGATTTAGATATGCAGAGCCTTAATTACAGAACCTTAGACACCTGCATTCAAAAAAAACAGCCCACACCTCATACTCAGTAAGTTTACTTTGATTTTCAAAAGAGGATTTTTCTAGAACTGAATGCAGCTAGCATTAAGGCACTGGCCTTTTCTGTACGACATACTTGTGGAAATTTCTCCTCTTTGCTGCATAATTTCAAGCTTCAGTTTTAAGTTTTGAAAATGCACGTTTTCAGTAGCTTCTTTCTCAAACACTTTTGGATCGCTGCTTTAGGCCAGCAGCTTCCAGATCTACTTCATAGTGTATCTACTTATTTTGGTTCAGAACTGTTTGCCAGACTTGGGGTTGGGTTTTTTGTGCAGCATCTGTCGCCCAAGCAAATCAGATGGCGTAGAATATGCTCTCTTTGAAGACTGAAATCCATGCTTGAACGAGGCACCGACAAACAAGGATGAATGGGACTGGGGAAGAACAATAGATAATTTATCTGAACTTTTTCCTTTGTAAATTTGCATTCTGTTTCATATTATGAGCATGGAAACAAACATATATATATACGTTCATAAATAATTTTGACTCATTCTGTTAACCCACCAAGCCACTTGAGGCACCTGTTTATAATTCCTAGTGTATCAGCAGACTTCTAGAAGTTTTAACAAATGCACGGAGTTGCCAGCTGTTAGCAGAGTATAAAAACTGCCTGTGTGATCTTTCCTGCCTAATAAACACAGTCAGTTCATAGAATCACTTAGGTTGGAAAACATCCTTAACATCATCAAGTCCAACCTGTAACCTAATGCTGCCAACTCCACCACTTAGTTGTGTCCCTAAGTGCCACATCTGCATCTCTTTTAAGTGCCTTCAGGGATGGTGATACCACCACTTTCCTGGGCTGCCTATTCCAGTGCTTGATAACCCTTTAGGTGAAGAAATTTTTCCTACTATCCAAATGAAATCTCCCCTAGTGCAACTTGAGGCTGTTTCCTTTCATTCTGTTGCTTGTTACCTGGGAGAAGAGGCTGACCCCCACCTGGCTACAACCCCCTTTCAGGCAGTTGTAGAGAGCAACAAGGTTTTCCCTGAGCCTCCTTTTCTCCAGGCAAAACAACCCCAGCTCACTCTCCAGACCCTTCACCAGCTCCATTGCCCTTCTCAGGACATGCTCCAGCACCTCAGTGTCTGCCTTGTAGAGAGGGGCCCAGAAATGGATACAGGATTCCAGGTTCAGCTGCGTAGAGAGGGATGATCAGTGCCCAGGTCCTGCTGGCCACACTATTTCTGATACAGGCCAGGATGCCATTGGCCTTTCTGGCCACCTGGGCCTATGCTGGCTCATATTCACCTGCCTGTGACCAACATCCTCATTTGTTCTGCTGGGCAGCTTTCCAGCCACTCTTCCCCAAGACTTCAGTTGATTTAAAGCTCTTTGATCCCAGAAGTGTGTTTGGGTTGTCAAATTCTTTATGTATATATGCAAGCTGAGTCTTGTAGATGAGAGTCATAGTTTCAGCATCATGCAGATTGTCTGTATCTGGTCTTTGTGTGTGCTTGAGGTGGCTGTAAGGGAGAGAGGGCTTGCCTCAAACACTTGAGTGAATGCTGTGCTTACAAAGCTATTGTGCTTGAAATAGGTTTTCTTTTCCTTCCTTGAGGCATTTAGAATGGTTATAGATACAACAATCTTACCCTTTGCCATTCGTAACAGGAGAAGAGGAAGAATGGTATTAAGTCCTGTGGTGAGTTCGTAGATGTTGGCTCTGTATGGTGTGAATTAACTCTTGTATTGAGGTAGATGGCTGTGTTGACAAAGGTGGAGGTCATGGATACATGACTGTCTTTTACAAGTTTCCTGAATGTCAGTGTCAAGAACAGCTGGGCTTTTAGCAGTCAGCGTAGGGCTGTCATTTTGCATAACATGATCTTAGGCTGCTTTTGTGTTCCTTTCAGGTGTAGAGTGTATAAAATACCAGATTTCTCATTTAACTTATTTTTTTAACTTTTCAAGGGAGCGGGAGAGGGAGAGGCATAGGCACCGTGACAGCAGAAGATCACCATCACCAGACAGATCCTACAAAAAGGATTACAAGAGAGCAGGAAGGTAAGGAAGGCTGCTTGTGGTCTCCTGAGCATTTGAGGCTCTGTGCATCCACTCATGTGGGGTTTTGTATATGCGTATGTGTCTCATTTGAAACTCAGAAAAGATGAGTGTCTTAAACTTATAATCATACAATGATACATGCAAATGCCAGTTATCTCAAGACCTTTTAGAGTTAGAAACAATCTCTGGAGAGAGAGTTTTGCTAAAAGACTAAAGACTTTTTCTTACATCTTCTATTCTGTAAAGTACCAAAATTATTTAAAAGCATTCTATCTTTAGATTATCTTTTAGAGGTTTTTCTTATATTGTTGCTCCTTTCTGAATGCTGGATAGTTGAAATCATTACAACATTACTGGTTTTGTAGGCAGAGGGGATTAAAAAAAAAAGCACGTAGTTTCCTTATTCATCTTTTGAAAGCATTGCTCTTGTGATGCATAAGGAATATCACACCTTGTGTTGTTCAAAGGCGTGTAACAGAAGTGTGGGTTCTGTATAATCTTTTTAATAAAACCCAAATTCTTTTGTCATGACAATAGTTTGTGGGCTATGTTTTGAAACTTCTTACTGTAACTTTTAGTTGTGAGTGATCTGACTTTTGTTTTTTACCACTGAGTTCCTGACTTAGAAATAAAAGAAATTCACCTAGAATGCAAGTAGGAATTTTAATTTAAAATGACATGCATTTTTTTTTAATACTCGAATGTGGCTTAAAATAAAAAGCACGTCGAATTTTAAGTCATTTTTGTAGTAGTTCAAAACTACAAATTACTCTTGTACTCTTTATGGTGCAAGTTAAAAGCTGGAAAGGCAACTGGATTTTGCTGCAGTTTATATGATAGAACGAATTACTGATCTGAAGCAAACTGTTTTTCATTTTAAAACTGTCACTGTTAAAATAATGAAGAGAATTGCTTTTGTTTGCTTTCTGCCACTAAGCCGGTCTCCAAGCAGAGAGAGAAAGAGAACCCGATGGGAGGAGGACAGAGAAAGGTGGTCTGAGAACCAGAGCTCCAGCAAAGAGAAAAATTATACTGCTGTCAAAGACAAAGAATCAGAAGAGAATGCATCTGAAAAAAATGAAGAGGAAGATGAGGAATTGCTTAAGCCAGTCTGGGTTCGCTGTACCCATTCTGAAAGCTATTATTCCAATGACCCTATGGATCAAGTGGTATGTCAGTGAGAACTCTAAAATGACTGCAGACAGTCCTTTATAATAGGAACCCTTCAGCAGGATCATGTTTTGTGTCATTTATTCTTCTCTCTTCCTAATCATCTCAGTCTTTTAACCCTATTAGGGCCTTCATTGCTATTCTTCTCTGTTTTCATCAGTTCCTTCTGTCTGTTAGCATTCAGTTAAGTGGTACATGGAGGAGGGTTACTTTTTTTGTCTCCAGGAGGGAGAGATCTATTTTTCCCCCATTATACCTGTGTTTGAGCAAAGATGCCTCAAGCACCATACAGTCCTGCAACCTTTGAGAAGTGTTACACCAGCAAATGAAGTAATTTCTCGGCTAGTTCACCTGGTGAAGCAATGTAATGATATGCTAAAGCCTTATTAGGTATTCCCATGTTTCACTGAACTACAAATATCCGTCTTTCCCACCTTCTTGCTTTTTTCATGAAATGCTGGTAGATGTTGAGTTCTTGTGCTATTTCAACACTGTCCTTTTTTTGTTCTGTTGTTGTTCTAATTTTTTTATTAACAGGGGGACTCTACTGTGGTAGGAACAAGCAAGCTCCGAGATCTGTATGAAAAGTTTGATGAGGAGTTAGGAAAGCGACAGGCAAAGGCCAAAGCAGCCAGGCCACCATGGGAGCCACCAAAAACCAAGCTGGATGAAGATTTAGGTAGGCTGAAGTGATGACAAAGCTCTGAAATGGAATAATCTGTAGTTAACCTGTTTTGGCAGTTGTGTGTATTTAATAATGTTGGTAGGTGTTTTTTAAATCCCTCCTTTGTATTTCATATCCATGGGAGTTCTGCTGTAGCTTTTGACTGAAGTAGAGCTAAATTCTTTACCCAGAAAACCTAGGGGGAAATGGAGGGTATGCAGCACTACCTAAAACTACTACTAACTAAATGTTACTTTCTTCCGTGGCATAAAACGCCCTGAGCGTGATCAGACAGTCCAGAGAATGGCACATGAGAGGCTTTGAGGAGCTCCTGGTCTTACATTTCTAAAGAGCAAGCAAGAGTAGTGGTGATAGACTCAATGCCGTGAAAGCAAACATATGAGTCTTTCTTCAGTATTGTATTTTTGTTGTGCGACTCTGCTTATTATGATCAGACCTCTGCAAAAGTATCGGTTTTCATAACATACATTATCTGCATTATCTTGTACCACCCACATGGATCTTCTGACAGTGAAATACATCCAGCAGCGTCAGATACTGGGGAAATACTGGTTGAATTAGAAGGGCAGAGGTTTTTATAGCAATTTGTCTACTCAGAAGTCAGTGAAAGGTATTTTTCTTGGTTTGTGTTGTGAAAACTGTTGTTCTTTTCGTACTTCCAGCATTTCAGTGTTTCATAATGTGTTTTTTAGTCAATTGCTTTAGTTCAAGAAATTTGTAGGCATATCACAGTGATTTCAATACTCTGTTGGGCTTGCTTTTTAACTATTGCTTCATGTTGGCCAGGTGAGCTGCTTCAAACTCTCATATCTCATCTTAGTAACTCACGAAAAAGTCACATATCAAAAATTCTAAAGCTGAATTACAGGCATAATGACATGGTTACATGCTGATGGTATAAAAGGATGCCATGAAGAGGAAAGAAAAAAATAAATACATATGAAATAAAATGTGAATTCACTTTTGTAAAGGAATTTTTCACTTTTTTTTGAACAGTGAATTTGCATATATTTAAACTCCGTCAAGAATCATTAGCAAAGTTAACTGTCGGGTTTTTTAGGAGGTGTTTTTTCATGCGGATGAATCAAGGACAGGACTGCTGCATTGAACAGACCTGCGTAAAGCCCTCATTCCTCAGATCTCTGAGGAAGAAAGCCTGCTGCTCCAGGCTAAAATATGATATGGCCAAGAGCAACTTCTGCATTTTCTTTTTCCACTCTTTCTGGAGAACCCGAAGGCTCTATGTCTTCACTGTTCCCCTGGGCTAACTTGGTGTCTATGCCAGCTTCAGCTACAGCCATGTAGTGTCTGGTAGTTTGTCTCTGTACTTCAGTAAATGTTGTCTCTGTTCTGGTTTGTGTCAGCAGTAATCGTGTGTTGCAGTGAGATAGCAGTGCACTCCAGTAGTGCTTTGAGATCATGAAAGGCTGATGATGGAAGAAATTCTTTACTTTGAGGTTGGTGAGGTACTGGAACAGGTTGCCCAGAGAAGTTACGGATCTCCTATCCCTGGCAATGTTCCGAGCCAGGCTGGATGGGGCACTGAGCAACCTGGTCTAGTGGGAGGTATCCCTGCCCACGGTAAAGGGGTTGGAATTGGATGGTCTTTAAGGCACCTCCCAACCCAAACCATTCTTGATTCTATGATTTCAATACATGACATGGAAAAGTTCCATGTTAGTCTTTTGGAACTCCAGCTTACTGTCACAGGTTCCATGCACATTTTGCACCTGAAAATAGACTTCAGTATTAATCAGTTGTAAATCAGAGAACTTTTGAAACCAAAGTCTTTGTGAATATTTGTAGGAATACACATGTGCATACTTTGTAAGAAAACTCTATTTCAGCTGAGCATGCAAACCATGTGTTCCAAGGACATACTTTAATAGCACCTTATGCCAAATTATGAACTGTGTAAAAATACATCTTGATTTAAAAAAAAAAAAGGGAAAAATTTTCCTAGTGATATTCTCTCATTTTCTCTCTCTCCTTTTTCTTTCAACTAAGGAGAGTCTTGTGTTCAGTAAAAATGCGTATTTTAAAACCACAGTTTCACAGTATTTGAAAGCACTGACAGTACAGTAATACATTTTCTCTTAAGTCAAAACTTAAAAAATGGAAGAAACGTTGCACTTTTTTCCAAGAATAGTAAACTTTGCTTGCATCCTGGTATATGTCTTGGCTATGACGGCATTTATTTAAATTGGAGCTGAGGATATCTGTGAAAATAGGCGACTAAAATTACATGCATAAGAAAAGGCGTCACTTCAGAGTACCACAGGAGATTAGAGATATGTGAGATCAAGGTTTTTGTGTGCGGATATTTTTTTAATATTAAGTCCAGACATTAATTCGTGTTAGAGAATGCACTGCTGTGGAGAAGAGAGCATGTGGAAATGTTTTTCAGCTGTCTTTATTTCTTCTGTGTGAATCAGAGAGCTCCAGTGAGTCAGAGTGTGACTCCGAAGATGACAGCAGCTGCTCCAGCAGTTCGGATTCGGATGTTATTGACGTCATTGCAGAAATTAAGCGTAAAAAAGCACACCCTGATCGTCTCCATGAAGAATTGTGGTACAATGATCCAGGACAGGTAGGGTGTGAGGAAAAGGTACTTGGTGTCCAAAGGTCATTCTCCCAATAAATTGAAAATTCTGCCTTGTAAAACATGCAGAGTGACTTCTATTTTAAAATGCTTTCTTTACCCCTGTTTTCCCTTTTCTCTCTCCTCTTCTTCAAAGCACTTTACTTTTGATTTCAAGAGTGTGGTTCCAGCTAATTAATCCTGGGGATTATTCAGTTGGAGTCATGTCTGACAGCGTTAATAAAAACTGAATTGCTAGCAGTGTGCTGATGCTGTCCTTTTAGCCCTGAGACAAAGGTACACAACTGAATTCCGTGGTGGAGAAAAGGCAATATGTTTACATCCTTTACAAATTTTTCACCTTAAGCTCTCAGCTCATAATGATAAATAATGTTTTAAATATGCAGTTAATGCTTCTAATTTCTTGTCTAATGGTTCTTTTGTAATTGCATGGAGATTGTAGTTCTCATTAAATGTAATTGCTAAGCTCATGAAGTGCTGTTTTGAATGTACACATTGCACAGAAGACTAGTTTTTGTTTGCAAATTCACCATCTTCATCTTTCTTACTTAAATATTTTACAATCTATTCTCTCATTTCAAGTGGCACCTCAGTAAACTTATTTTTCTGGTACTTTGTGTGATGTATGAGTTTAGCATGCAACAAATCATAATGTGAAGAGATACTGCAATGCATATTGCCACTGTGGTAATTCAAAAGTCTGTTGAATATTCTATTACAGATTCATATTTATGCTTCTAGTTAAAAAAAAATGATTGAGCATAGCTAGCTGTTTTTATTTGTATGGAAAACAAAATCAGTGAACTGTTTAGATATTTAACAGAAAAAATTGTGTAGCTCTTGGGCACACTTCAAAGTAATGTTCTATGAAGAATATTAGCGGAAAAAAAACTGGAAAAACTGTAGCAGGAATAGATTTGGGAATGTTTGGTAAATAAGTTTCCTTCTGAAAAACCTTCTTTCCCAAAAACTTTATTGAGACTGACTCTTCATCTTTCTTGAAAGGGCTAAAATCAATCATGGGGAGCTTGTAGATGCTGTACTTCTTCTGTGTAGATTTTATTTGAAAACATTTGAAGTTTTCATAGGTATTTATCTAGTGTGTCAAAATGCTTTCTGTCAATAAATAAAACAGGAATGTTTGCCATGCACTCTGACATGTACAAGCACATGGAACTAGATTTGTAGGATGGATTTTCCCAACCCTTTGATCTGAGAAACTTGTTTGGTAGTTTGGATAAATCTCCAGCAGTACTGACAGTTGCTAGAAAATAAATTGTTAAATTCAATGCCACCACGGTGGCTTTTGCCTTACAAATGTGATCTGCTTGTTTGTGTTGCTCTGCTGGTCAAAGAAGACATTGCCTATGTAAATTTGTGATCTCTCACCATCATTTTACCATCAATTCATGATTGCTCTCTTGCATTGTTTTCTATGAGCAGTGTTGTTAGGGACCAGACAGGCATGTATCTGACTTGCTTCTCAAGTCTTGGTCTTTACAAGTACTTCACATCTCTCTCAGTTTTGGCCTGTCCATTTAATATAAGAGAAGCAATATTTGTGCTGAACAGTTTTAAGAATTAAGGATGAGATTTTCAAAAAATAAGTGATGATTATTTAAATAGCCTCAGCAAACCCTTAGTTTTGGAGCACTGATGAGCAATTAGCTGTTGACTGTGTTTTTAACTCTCTTCTGTCTTGTCACTGTATAAGCCAGTGAGGAAATATGCTTCTACCTATGAGCATGATTCGATTTCTTTGGGCCTGTTCTTTCCTTGAGGGTCTCAGAGTATGGGAAAAACTCTGTGAACAAGCTGTCACGTCACTCCATTGTTAAGACTGTGTGACTAAGTTTCCAAAGGAGTAGGGAAGTGCCCTGCTTCTTATGTTCCTTTGCACATACGCATTGTGCCAGTTGGAAGAAACTGAGGTGAACATTCAGAGAATTAACATCAAAACTGAAAGGTTGCATCCCTATCCCAGGCTGCCTAAATCTAACATTAACCGTGGTTTAATGAGTCTTTCTTCCTGTGGTATCTTCACATTATATCTAATATATGATGATGCCATTTAGCTCCACCGTGGATGCTGTTTGTGTTTTCAGACAGCTTGTAATAGCATGGAAAGTTCTTCTGGTTTTTCTATTGCCTTGCAAGTGTATAGTTTGTTTGGGTTTTTTTTTTCCTAAGTCTAAAAGAAGTTTAACTTCTTAGATTCAAACTTTGATTAAAACCTGGGGTTGGGAACTTACTTTGTTTCTCTGGTTTGTTTCTGGGCTCCTTTTGTTGGATTTCTGCAATGAACATAATGTTAAGAGCTGAAAGCTTTAGGCTGTTGCAGTAGTTGATAGTCTGCATTGATCTTAGTCATAAAAGTGAAAAGAAAGACACTAGCATTATAATGTATGCACTGGCCCTTTTTGGTATAGCTACTTGATGCACCCATACAGAATACTCAAGTGGGTGTTTCTTCCCCCTTTATGTTTTTTACTGATCTGTTCACAGGATGGATTTGAAATGTTCCCATTAGTTCTTTAAAGTACCAAGTAAAACCTTTGAATGGTCTGTGTTTCAGGGGATAGGCTTGTTCCATGGCAAAGGGCTTAGTTGAGGATGGGTTTTCAGTCAGAGAACTCAGTGGAACTGTTTGAATTTCAGCATGTAAATATTGACATGTGCATGTTTAAGACCTGAATTTTGTTTTAGGCAGTCAGCATGCTGTTTGTGTGTGTAAGCAATGGAAAAGAGGTATATTATAGGGTAGTAGAATTCTGCTGAGAGTGTTTTTCCATCTTGTGCTTCTGAAACAGTGATGAAGTTCTAATGCTGTTGTGCAGTTTTCTTACATTAGTCTATACTGTTTTCAGTTTTATTGGCTTAAGAACATCCACTTAATCTAAGCATGACTGGCTTTTAGAAGCATCAGCACTCAGGGCATTAAAACCAACATACTTTTCCAAAACCACTTTTCAGTAAAACCAGAATCCTATTTTGTTTTTGACAGATGAATGATGGACCTTTGTGCAAGTGCAGTGCTAAAGCCCGGCGAACGGGAATAAGACATGGCATTTATCCTGGCGAAGAGGTATTAGCAATTCTAAGGATTGCAATTATGAATACAAACTTGCAGCTGTAAATTCCTGCTTGGGTTGATTTGAGGGGTTTTTCCCATGATCTAAAGCTTAGTAAAAAAAACCGTTGTGCAACTTTAAATCACTCGGTTACGTAACCTCAAATTTAAAATGCAATACTGGTAGTGAAATCCACCTGAAAACTGTAGAAAACTTTTGCCCGTGTTGGCTTAGTTTTAGGTTTGTTTGTTGGTTTTTTTTAAAGTTTCTGAAACACGATTATGTTAATAGAAAAGAACTTGTGATCAAAAGATCTGCTGTCTTCAAGTAGATGAATGTGTTGTGAAGGGCCCACTTTGTGAAGTGATTGCTTTAAAAGAAAAAGTAAATAGTAATCCTGCTGCTGAAAGAAGCAGAAGGCTTGTCAGGAGGCATTCTTGCCTTAGCATGTAGGCTTTACAATTTATCTTTGTGCTTTTTCTTGAAAAAAAAGTAGGCCTTCTTACATATATTTACCGAAACAATCTTTTATTTCTCAGCAGTTAAGGAGTTATGAACGTTTCTGTGAATTATTTGAGTTCAGAAAATTGGCTGTGGTCTGAAGCTTACTATAAATTTCTCCAGTTCAGGATCTATTCCTCTGCTTGTTGCATCTAGGATTCTTCTTGCAGAGGAGGGAGAAAATTTAGGAGGAGAAAACTACTATATATAAAACTTGCTGCATGAAGGCAGCTGCTCCCTGGAACAATGCCATCTGGGAATCGCAGGTTTCACAAAGTCTTCTAGGATATACTACTTTTCACAGTGTTCTGTAGATGAAACTGCCTAGTTTTGAACTAGCTTGTTTGCATCTGTCTTGTCGCAGCAGTGAGAAGCTTATTTTGGGGCTGAAGAGCCAATGTAATCACCCTATGTACTGCATAAGGTTTGCAAAGTGGCCAGAGCAGTGTAGTGATGGTGCTGTCTTGCCATTGCCACTGGCCAACTTCTGTTCTGCTGTTTGGAGTAGTACTCTGCTCACTACAGTGATTTTATTCTTTTTTCCAATGTATTCCAAGCAGGCTGGTGGCAGCTTCCGAACTGCAGCAGGTCGTGTGTAGGGCATATGGTTTTGTCTGAGTGTTGAGGAGTTTAGGTCTTTACGCAGGACTGCTTCAAAACAGTCTGGAAGGAAACATGAATTCCCAGGTGTCTGGCTGCCTTTGGACCTCAAAGTCAAGCATTACTGCCTTGTGATAGAGTGGGGTTACCCAAGCTACCTCTGTGGTGATAGACTAATCCTTCTCTTCAAGCCACAGATTTCCCCCAGGCAGGTGGGCTGATACCTGTCTGTCGTGATTATGTCCCTTAAGATCGTCTCATGCAATGTCCAGGCTCCTCTTCATAACCTTTTAAAATGTGTTTCCTGAAACAAATTTATATAGGAGAGGAAATTAGTCTGGAATGTAAACAGCTAACTGTTGTGTGTAAGAGAGATGGAGAGTTAAATGGAAAATGAAAAAAAAAAAAAAATCACATTTTTTTGCTTTTGAATAGCTTTAAAAATATTTCTTAAAGTGAAAATGGAGATAAGGCCACACTTTCCTCCTTCCCAGAATGCTTAATTATGACTACCTGCTTTTATTTAATTTTTCCTAATGCATATTTCATGGCTATTAGAAATGCTTTATTCTCTCTTTTAATCTAAATTTGCCTTGACTTTACACATAACTCTACTTATCTCTTTCTTTAAGCCCATTAAACCATGTCGCCCTATGACCAACAATGCTGGAAGACTGTACCACTATCGAATTACTGTGTCACCTCCCACAAATTTCTTAGTAAGTGCTTTATAAATAATTTGAACTAGGACTCTGATTTTGTTTTCAGTGACAAAAGTAGTACTGCTTCTTGCTTACTCCATGGTGGTTTTCTTTGCTTTTTTAAGACAGACAGACCTACTGTTATTGAGTATGATGACCATGAATATATCTTTGAAGGGTTCTCCATGTTTGCACATGCCCCACTGACAAACGTAAGTATGGTCATTGCTACATACTTCAGGTTTCATACAGGGTGTTTCCCAAGGTGCTTGTTCTGCCCTGAAGCAAAACTTCTCTAAAACAACAATTCATGTATGCTACAAACATCTTGCCAGCACTGGGGACAGAGGAAAGATATTTGTGCTAGTGAATCTCAGGTTTTGTCTTGACTGTGGTAAGCAGCGTCTTTGAACTGTGACTGAAGCTGTGATGTGCATCGAAGTAATGTTTTTGTGTGTTTCACAGTTTGGAAGTGAATTAAACCATTGCACAACTTGGTAAGACTGCTAATTGGATTTAAATTGGATGAGTGGTTTTATTAAGTTGGCAAAGTTTAAAAAAACTCCAATAACAACAAAAAAAGGTTTTCCCTTCAAGTGACAAATGAAATTTTTCAGAGATCCACTCTAAAGGGTTTTCTCCCTTCTTAAAAACTTACCTAGGTGTGTTCAATACTTTCTAACAGCTGTTCAGCTTCTTCAGGACCTAGCAAGTTATGATTTTTAGTAAAAGCTGTAGGTGTATACAGGTGTTTAATTTTGTGTTTTGAAAGCAAGTGTAACAAGAGAAGGACATGATTGGTACCTGACTGCCTTGCTTTTCCTTTATAAGCTGAGTTAGCCAGACATGAATGGAAAATATGCAAATGCTTAATTTCTGTACACTTGAAGATTTTTTGTTATCTTGGTTATTTCAAGGTTTTCTCAAAAAAATTAGTGTGTATTAGTTTCTATGGTTTTTATACCTATTACTAGCTATATCACCAATGCCACAACTCTGTGTAAGAGTGGTTATGAACGCAGAAGTGGGGTGTAGCTGTAGAGGACTGGGATGTAAGGATACTGGAACTGAGAGGCACTGAGAAGAAATCACTTTGACCCTGACAGTTAGCTTACATAATGGAAATGATAACACTTCACTTTTGGGGGTCAGGGGAAGGGACTCTTGTTGACAACTCAGTGAGAGAGTGGAGTTCAGCCTCTGGCATGGCAATGGGAAGCACTGCTGCCCAGTAGCATTAACTTAGCCTCGGGGTTCTAGGCAAATTTATGTCAAGGCTTGACATTTTCACTTTGCAAATGAGCAAAAAGGAGCAGTTTTGTTTTACTCACATTAAAAGAATAAAGAGACCCCCTTATCTTTACAATTTTTGTGTCTACTGTGTGACCGGAAGACAGAGAGTTATGGAAATCTTTAATATACAGACAACAAGGAAAACTCTTCTTTGATATGAGTAGTTAGTGAAGCTATTAAGCTGTAAAATGCGTATGTGCATATGTGTTTTTTCTCATTCCAGATAGGGAAACTGATCAGCTACAAATGATTACTTTTTTACAGAGTTGAATACAAAGCCACACTGTGGTGTCAATTCCTGTTACTAACAGGTATAAAACTCTTTAGGAGGAGTCTCTTGATGTCATTAGATGATTTTTGGCATGCAAAATAAAATCTGCTCTTTGAGGGACACTTTGGAACATATTTGATAAAAGGCAGGTAGCAAAAGGCAGTAGAAATAGAGATCTGAACACCAACATCTTTGCATTAACCAAATTTCTGCAGTATGAAGTCTTAGGTTTGCACAGTTAGAGTTATTACTGAGTAATAACTGAGCAGCTCAAGTGTTAGGAAAAATTATAGTCGTAGGAAAAATTATAATTTTCATATTATACCAAACCAATTTTGCAGTACCAACCACATGTTCCTTTACTGTATATTTGCTTGTGTACATAGAACTCCAGTTGATGGTGATCTTAGTTGTGGTCAATTCTCTAAAGTATTCAACTTCTAGTTTAAATTATGTGTTAAAAAGTAAGTAAACAATCCCTGTACTTTTTTTAAAGCCTCACTGATTTAAGTGTGGCAGGTTTTCATCTGCTCAGATTCTAAATGTTATATTTAACTTCTAAGGTTTTGGTAGGGTTTTGTATTCACATTTAATACTGTATCAAATTGTAAGAAATGCAATTTTGTTTGGTCATTTGATGCAGCTTCTTAATTTATCATGCAGATATCAATAGATTTTTGTAGCCAAAATAGTCAAACATTTGACAACGGGCTGTAAGAAGATGCAAGCAGAATATTGCTCTGTTATGTACATAAACCTCTGCTATGTACATTGATTTCATTGCAACCCTGGCACTGTTCAGATATTTATTTGTGTGCTTATCAATGTAAAATAACCTTGGGTTACTTCACTTTCACAGATCATAGAATTGTTCTAAGATTCTGTTATGCTTTTGAGGCCAGTGAATAGTAAAATTTGGTAAGAGCTGTAGATGTGTAAGGGAAAATTAGGCATTTTTGTAGCCTTTTAGGAATTTAGCTTTTTTTCTCTGAAAATCCCATTTTAAAAAAGTGAAACACCTTCAGCAATTTGTGAACCGTAAAAAGGTGAAAAAAAGGAATTAAATGTTTGTCTTGCTAGCTAGTCGGGTGAAATTCTGAGAATATTTATTGCATGAAATTAGTATAAAACTGTAAATTTATCCCTAAGCTATTACATTATGTTGCTTTGACTTAAAACTGCATTTTAAGACAGTAGAGCTGACACAACTGGCAGTGAGCTAAAAACACCTTGCTTTCAGATCACTGTATCAATCTGACATGTTGTGTCACAAACAAAAAATTCACTTGCAAATACCCAAGTGAGAGAAGATACAGGTTGACTGAGGTTTACAGGTGTACTTTTCCTTCTGAAGAAAATTTCATCTCCAGTAGATGGCATTATTTAACCTTCCTTCACCATCCCTCCTGTCAGCATTGTGTTTTATTACCGAGGTGAAGGCTGGAACTGGCACTCCCTTTACACGTGCTTGTGTTCTTGTCTTTGCATGATCCCCCAGAGCAGCTGTTCTAGTAAGTGCCCTTTTCAGCAGACAGTAATACCTTTGCATACAAAACTACATTAACTATACATTTGATGCTGTATAGTTTTTAATTCTGAGTTTCTCTCTTCCTTCCAGATTCCTCTATGCAAAGTAATCAGGTTTAACATTGACTATACAATTCATTTCATTGAGGAGATGATGCCTGAGGTAAGAAGGATAATTAGTCTAAAAGCCAGAGTAGGTTATGAGTTGTTGATATGTTTAATGGATTAAACTCTTCAGTATCCCACCTTGTGAAGTCTCTAAGAGGCTGGCTCTGTTCTGAATGAGTGACTGAAACAGAAGTTGCACTTACAGGTACTAGCATAAGTCCATCTACCTAGGTTATCATGTATTAAAATCAAATAGTAAGAAGTGCTTATATCCATAGGATCCTTTCATTTTGAGTTATGGACAATATCTGTAAATTGAGTTAGGCTTTACCCTTCTCTTAGGTGTGACAAAAATAAGGCATATGGAGGTACTCCTTTGCCAGGACCACATAAGGCAATGGCAGAGCTGAAACTTAATCAGAAGTTTGAAGCTCTGAAGATTGCTTATCTGTACTTAATATAAGCTGTTGCCAAAACAAATTTCCTGTGGATACAAACAAAGCACATTGAGTTTATAATCTGTTTGTGGTGGGGTTTTTTATTACAGATTAATGCCTGGTGGAGCCAGTTTGCAAAGTAAATTGCTGCAGTGGAACAGTGTGTGTAGATACAGAAACACCCCTGCATATTAACTACAAAGATAGTATCTAATTTAGTCCCATATATTTACATTTTTCTCTCTCGTTATTTCTTTTTTTTGTTGCTCAACGGCATCTAAATATATGCAACAGCCCAGAAATTCCTCAGAAAGACTAATGTGATCAAAACAATTAATTTCTTGTTAGTGAATGTACTGTGTTGTCTGCAAATCTTGAACTGAAACAACAAATGGCTACCAAGCACAACCGGGAAGTGGACATTTTGGGGGCCTTCTGGATTATGTGCAGACCATCTTTACTAATGAATTGTGAAAGAGATTGTGGTATTAAGTTTGGAATTTATGGCCGATATCATATATGCACACTTTGTATCACCCTGGTTTTGTTTGTTCAGGAAAGTTTATAAGTTCCTTCATTGAAGGAGCCAGTTCCTCACTTGATGAAAAGAATCTCTTTTTTTTGTTGTTTGTTTCTCTTTTCATCCTTCTTCTTCTGTTGGCTGTTGAGGTCATAATCCTCAATTTGTGTTGCACTTACACTTGCTATGGAAGTGATATGATACCACAGGTGGTGATTTATAAACATTTAAAATGAGCATGTGGGAAAAAGTGAACTCTGAAAAATATATTTCTCTTAGCTTGCTCAGGTAGAAGGGGTTTTAGTGCTTGGCAGATTATTGCAGACTCATAATTCCTGCGTATACTGTTGATTTGAACATTGAACGAAGAGGATTCAATAGTATTCTTTCTTGACAAGGCTTTCTGAAGAGACCACTGTGCTGTGTTAGAGTAGATGATCACAAATATATCAATACTGTTTCCAAAACCCAGTATCTAGTGGTTGACAAATATGGAGACACGTTTTTTTAATTTTGTTTTATTTAACTATATATGAATGGCATTATTTGTATTGCAGTATTATGTAATTATAATTTTGGTCTATTTTTTTATTTCCCCAGAATTTTTGTGTGAGAGGCCTTGAGCTGTTTTCTTCATATCTATTCAAAGATATTTTGGAGTTGTATGACTGGAATCTTAAAGGTAATGTTGTTTTTGAGAGAGTCCTCAAAATTACAGTGTAACTGCTATTTTCCATAAGAGGGACAAACTTCATTTATTCTTCAAGAAGGTGAAATTAGAGTTCAATAGTGTGAGCTGTAGCAATGAAAATGCACAAACTTGGCACTGTATTCTCACAAATAAACTAAATTTGTGCTTTAGGCCAGATCTTTTATTTTTAATCAAATAGTAAATATTACTTTGTGTTTAATATTATGGAATATCATGTGCATGGTATTTTGAAAGCCAAGGTGTCAGGTAAACTATTGTCTCTTTTTACAAGCTAACAAACAAGTTACTCATACTGTATTTCTCTGCAGTCAACTCAGAAAGCAGTGTCATACAGACAGCTGTGGAGGGAGAACGTTATCATTACAGCTGAATGTTTTTGTCTTTTGACAAGATGAAAATACTTGTTTCCGTGAAGACGGCAACAAAGGAGAACACTTCCCATGGTCTAAAAGAGAAATGAGAGTATCAGAGGAATTACATTTCAGTATCTGTAGATCTCTTTGGGTGTTGTGACTGTGTGTTGAGAGGCACTCTGCACAGGACTACACAGGAGGTTTAATACATTTTATGTAGCCTTTGGTTTGATAATATATTCTAATAACAGTGTTGTCTTTCCTGTCACTGCTTCTAATTGTTCTTTCTTTTTTTAGCACCACGTACTTACTGGTTGGTTTAGTTTTTATTTTCTTGAAAGCTTTATGTGATGAATAGGAAATGAATAAAAAAACCACTTAACAGTACCAGGGAAATTTCCATGTTATCTTTGCTATGGTAAACAAAAACCACCCTACTAATTGGAGGAGATAGTAAACTAGTGCTTGTACCTATAAGGCTTAAGTGAAATAATTAATTGATTATATAAACCAATCTTTTTGTATTACTGTTTTATTTAAAAGTACTGGGTTTTTTGTTAGGTTCTTATTATTTTTAAATTATTTTAGATTTCTTTTAAATTATCTGTGTGAAAGCTTTCACTACAAGTTGTCTGTTCTTTTTTTTTTTGTTACTTTCTGGATTGAACTTAAGCCCTGTCAAATGTAATCACCATTCATTGGTTTCATCTGCAGCGAAGTTGCCTCTTCTTTTGCAAATATGTTGCTGTTCATAAATTTTCTGTATTTTTTTGCATTTAAGGTCCTTCACTTGAAAACGATTCTGTTTCCTGTCCCAGATATCACTTCATGCCACGGTTTGTGAGATTTCTTCCAGGTAATGTTTGTATTATATAGCCTTAAACAAATTAGATCTAAAAAAAGCTTTTAAAAAACCAAAAAACATCCCTATCCCCCAGAAAAAAACCTCCACAAAAAAAGCCATTACTGCAAGTCAAATGGTTCAGTCAGTGCAGGGATCTGGTGCTTCTACCTCAAGTCTTTAGTGCTTGCTGGCAGTGCAGGTGGTTTACTCAGAACTGGAATTCAAATGGGCAGGCCAAGTCTTGCTTCCAGCTTTTGCCTCTGTCATCATTTTAGGCAGTGCTGGGTCCTCCTTGTCCGGCTCTGCGATGGAGCTGTGGCGTTTGAGGAGTGCTGTTATCTAATCTCGCACATGTCGTGTCCACCCTGCTTTTCAGGGTACCATGTGGTTAGATTACAATCCTTGATGTGCAAGGGTCAGCACGACTGGCACCCCTGAGCACATGTTTTTCTGATTGTTTCTTTATCCTAATGCAAGCTTAGACCTTGTAGCAAATAGCAATGGACAAAAGCCATCATTCCAATGCAGTTCAACCCTGTCCTGCCAGCCAAGGACAAGATTCCATGTGGAGCATTCCTCTGGTTTTGAGTGAACAGTTTACGTAAGCATTTAACACATCCTAAGATAGCAGGACAGACTTTCAATTGATGTAAATATCATGGCTTTATTGAAAATGTGTCCTGCCGAGATCCTGCCAGTGATTGCTCCAGGAGGGTTGTGTGGACAGAAGGATGTGTTTCAGCTGTGGGATTTAGGGCGCAAATGAAACATGGAACAACTTTTGTCAAGAGGGCTGTGACCTGGAGGTGCCTTCTGCTCTGGGCTTTGAAACTTAGTTGGGATATTAATTATAGCTAGAGCAAAATGAGTTTTGGCTCGTTACTGTGGAGAGTACTGATGGCTAGATGACTGTATTTCTAATTGTTGTTCCTTCCTGGATACACAGCACTGTTCAATCAGAAGCAGAGCTCTGAGGCTTGCTAGCAAACATTGATTTGGTTTTGCTGAAGCAATTTACAAAATAAGCCATCAAGCCACATGTGGCTGATTAACTTGACCTCATCACAAAATGAGAACAAGTTTGTCCTGCCTGGTTTGTGTAGCTTGAGGGTGCTTTCCTGTTCAGGGTTTTTATATTCTGATTTTTTTTTTTTTTTTTTAGTTTTAGTTTAGAAGTCAGCTCTTTCTATGCTGTTGGGTTGTTTAATGATAAGCAGATAAGTCTCTATAATATGTATCCATGTGTGCTGCTTCTTCTTTAAGGTCACCAGCCTTCTAACCCTTTTATAAAAATGTCTTTTTCTTGATATTTCTGCATATGTAGTTGCCTTTTAGCATCTTTTTGACAGGTTTTTTTTTTTTTACTCAAGCTTTCATTTTTTATTGATTATTTTTTGAGATATCCTTGAAGATTTTTAATTTTCAGAGAGTGGCAATCTGTTTCCTTCAGGTATGTTTGCAGAACACTACTTACGTCTAATCAAAGAAGATGTTGGTGCATCAGATCTCCACACATCCATCAGCTGTCTCTTTAAAGATAGAAATGAATTGCTTCCCCTCTACTTTTTCTTTCTTACTTTTCCTAACGTGGTCTAAAAATAATGAGGTTTGGGATGTCAGGTTTTCTATGTGGATTTACTTAGTGGCAGGCCTTGGGGTAGCTCTGAGCTAGTCATACCAGGTTTACTGAGATGCATAGCATGCAGAGCAGTTGCTGTATTGTATTCGTTGTCATAGAGTTTTTATGATGATAAATATATTCAGAGAGTAAAAGACTAGAAAAAACACATTTGAGGTCCCAAGTACTGCATATTCTGACCCAGAAAGGGTCTCAGACTTCCATTTAGCACAGCCGTCTATAGCAACCTGTACAGAGTCTTCAGTAGGTAAGGATACACTTATATTTTAGTGGTTGGTGTATGTGGGCTACCTCTTGCATGAGGGTATAATCCAGTTGTTGACAAAGAACAGTCTTGCAAGTGGAGTCCCCCTTTAATATGAAGGAAAACTTCGCACATTTAAAAATCTGCCCCTGTAGCTATTTGGAAGTATTTTCTATTTCCAGTGAGGTTTGGGGTGTATCTTCCCCGCTTAAGATTCCCTCTTGGAGTTTAAGTGAGTTAATTGTTCTGAGAGACCAAGTTACACCATTCCCTGTCATCATTTCTGTGCAATAGTGCTGTAATCCCAGCTGAAGTAAGAGGAGGGCCTTGTACATGTCTTGTAGAGGACATCATCTTACACAGTGCTGCTGCTGTGCAGCAGTTCTGCAAGGCGTTTCCAGTGGGCCTGGATCACACTCCTTGTGCTGTGGTGTCATCCCCCATATTGCTCTGAGGTTTTACTTCTAGTTTGTCACCATTTCTCTTTTGTGGGTGTAGTGAGAGAGAGAATATACTCAGTGGCTGGACCAGATTGTTTGTGCTCCCTGCGGGAGGGAAATCAGCGTTTGTGCTCTATGGGGATGAAACTTGAAGATTCCTCCACACCTATGGATTAACACCCTGTTATTAAAGGAGGGAGTTGGAGAGATGTGTGTCAAAATTAAAGCATTGTGGTAACATGTAGTGACTTTTTATTTACATGAGCAGACATACTGAATTTGAATAGCCAGTGTCTTCTGAGTGGTGATCTGTCAGGACCATCACTCACCTCTCCTGTTTGCATATTCACATCTGTAGCTGGCTACCTGAAGCCAGTCAGGTTATGGTGTCTTCTTTTGTTACAAGCAGCCTTTGCTGTGCTTTTCCTGGGGTCTCAGAGGTATTTGGTAATTTTCACATGCCCTTGATTCATTTAGTGACAGAAGACAGCATGAGGCTCTTTAGTCTTCATTACTGCAGTTGGAGCATGTAAGCACTACTGATGAGTTTAAAGTGCAGGGCTAGCTTGCTACGTTCATCCAGAAGTATCCTGTAAAATTTTGAGTGTTCTTAAAAAGAGCTGCATAACGCCTAAAGGCTTTTTAACTGCTGTTGTAAAAAGAATGATAAAATTGTGAAAAGGAAGATATAACTGGACAACATAACTGATTGTTCTGCCTACTCATTTTAAAGTTTATTCAGGCAAGTTAGAAACTTCAACTTTACAGTATGATGGAACTGTTACTCTCCACCATTACTGTTACTGCTATACTTTAGCAAAATATTTATGCATGTGCAGTATTCATCAGTTAAACATTTGCCTTCATATTTGTCAAATCACTTAAGTATTTTGCATTTTATTTTGCTCATACAAATGGTTTGTGTTCTGCATATTTTGTCTTATGGTTATGTTTTAGGAGTGAATCTCTGAAATGTGTTTTATTTATTTATGGTTTTAAGATGGAGGAAAAGAAGTACTCTCAATGCATCAGATTCTTCTCTACTTGTTACGATGCAGTAAAGCTCTGGTGCCTGAAGAGGAGATTGCCAACATGCTTCAGTGGGAAGAACTGGAATGGCAGAAATATGCAGAAGAATGCAAAGGGATGATTGTTACCAGCCCTGGCATGGTAGAACAAATAAATAATTTTTTGTTTTTTTAAACCATCCAATGACATGTACATGTCTTGTTTCAGAGAGTTTGTTACAGCCTAAATTAGAACAGGAAAAGCTGACCAGTGGCAGTTGCAGATTGCAATAGGAACAGTTTATTGACTTGTTCCAACCCTGAATTGTCCCCTCTGCTGCTGTACTGAAGGGCATATTTTCAGATGGGCACTGTTTCAATGTGTATGTTAAAAGGAATAGCTATATTTGATGTATTTAAAACTTCCCTGTTTTCTCAGACAGTCTTTATGTGCATGATCTCGTTCTCTTTTCCCAGACGGAGCACCAGAGAAATAGTAACTATTTTCTATTTACTTTCCTCTTCCTCTTTTGACCCCCTATTGACAGCTCTATTTAATGTGTGCTATCCTAATACTGCCTTGAATATGGAAAAGGTGTTTTTTGCCTATGTAGTTTTTTCCACATTGTTTCTGTGTTGCTCTCACTCACACTGAGGAATTTTGTGTACATTAATTAATGCATGTATTAATTTTCAATGCCTAGTTTGAAACCCCTAAGGCCTTATTATATTTGGAACAATTGGTATTTTAAAGTACATGTTCTCTGAACACAGCTCCTTTCAACTCCAGTATTTATGTGAATTCAACCCATTATTCTGACTTTGACTTTTAAGAAATGTGGGTCACAAGAATAGATGAATGTTCACTAAAAACTGCAGGGTTGTATTTGTGTAGTTTGGTCAGTATTGCAAAATGGTATCTTAGTAGTAGAGGCATATTTTGGACGTAATATTTGAGACTGACATGCAGCTTTTTTAGTAGTAATACCTTTCTTTTTCTGACTTAATTTTCCTCCCTTTGCTCATAGCTCAAATTCTTAGTTTCTGAAGAAAAACTGTAACTTAGTACCATGCTGAGGAAGAAATTTAGTTTTTCAAGTGAAAAACCTGACCCCAAACTGCAGCCAGGGTGACATGCTAAATATATTTTTCCAGTTCATAATTTAAAGTATGGCAGCATAACATTTAGTAAACTACTTAGTAAGATAATAATAACTTGGGTCAGATAATTTTTCCCTTGATTTCAGTCTGAGTAAAGTAAAACTTTCTAAACAACAAGAAAATTGGACTGTTTCGGGGAACATGAAATACAAAAATTCACGTGAACTCTCGCTATGGAAAATTCTACCTCAGCTGCTTTAAATGAGTGCTAAACCAGAATCCCATAATAGAAATTGTTAGACAACCCGGATGTCCTTAACTTGCCTGTGGTTTCTGTGATACAAGGTACATGCTGGTTCACAAGTTGTCAGCATCTGAATGGTGTACACTGACATAACTTCAGTTATTTTGCTGAAGATATGCTGGTTTCAGCTAGCTGAAAACTCACTTTTTTGTTTAGCGTGAAGGAACGCATATACGTTCTTCCCTTGTGTCATGGAACTCTAAACGTCTGCATGTACAAGGCAGTGTGATTTGTAAGTGGTAGTGTTAATTCTGAGATCCTGTGAGATTTTTTACTGGCAAACTTTGCACTCTGTAAGGCAGTGTTTTTAGAGATGTGTGTGGACATCAAAATATGTAAGCATAAAAGAAATCTGTAGTGCTTTGAAATGTCATGTTATAATGGCGTCATTAGAACATGTTTTTTCCCTCAAGACTGCAATGACCTTCTTCTTGATTTGTGGATTTTTCCTGTGCGTTGCAGCATATTGCACTGATTATGAATGTAAGTGAAAAACAGAGTATGAAACTATTATCTATGCATTTTACAACATTAGAAGATAAAACAGTTCTGTTGGAGAGACAATGTGAAACTGTTTCAGAAAATGACAGCTCTTCAATTCAATTATATCCACTTGACACAACAAAGTAAAAACACTAAATTTTGTTTTGCTGCACAGCATCCCTTCAGAAATAATAATTCCTCTTGTGATCAAATCTAGGTTTTATGTGTGTGTTTTATTTAATTTTTTTCAATGTGAGGTGTTTATATATGTATGCATGGTGGTGAAGGGAAAAAACTTCAACAGGATATAAATCCTACTTAAACAACTAACAATAGTTCAGCATTGTTTAAAATTATTTAACTTATTCATGATTTTTCATTAGTTCAATGAAACTTTGTGTTGGAATAGATTTAGAAGTTCACAGATTTTAGTCATCTTTCATACTGCATTCTTCCTAAAATATTGATGATTTTCTCACTACTACGTAGATATTAACATACTTCTGTACTACATCTGCATGCTATTTCATGTTGTGTTCTAATGTCAGCAGAGCCTTGGTTGATGAGATTTGGAGTAGGAAATGAAAATAACAGGTCTCTGTTCTGCTAGAATTTCTTTGGTTTTAATGTGACTTTAAAGGCAAGGCTGTCATTATTGGATAGTCTATCAAAGCACTTTTAAAAGAGCACAGGAATAAAACTCTGGAATAGTAACATCTAATTTGCTTGCATCCTGTCTGCTGGTGCGCAATTTTTACTTGATGTTTCTGTATGTTGCTGTTTGTTCATTTAACCTTCAGAAAGGGTACTGGAGAGGAGGCTGATGTTCACGATGAAATAAAAAACCATAGCCCAGCTACACCCCTCTCATAACTGTCAGTGAGGGAGCAATTGTGATTAAGTCTTGGAGAAGTTCTTTTGTCCTGGTTGTTATCAGCCACCTGTGAACAGCTGTGTAACTGAGTGACAAAATGCAAGGCAGTGTCATGGAAATGAAGAGAAATCTGGTTTTGAGTGGTCCTGAGGTCACACATTTAACACGGACTATATGCATAGTGAAAGATTGCCTTTTTACACATTTGAGTATCTAAAATACTGTATTTTTTGTATTGTCTCTATTTTTTTTTTAAATGTATTGATTATAAGTGGTATAATTGAGTGTAATTATTTTTTAATGTTCTGTTAATTATGCTGACCTGGTTCTCAGAGGAGTGGTGTATCAAGGCTGCTTTTTTAAGGGGAGCAGAGATGGGAGAAGTTCCTCATTTTCATATTAAGAGTGGGGAGAACCGACAAACAACTTACGAGAAGATGCAAACTTCTGGAGCTGGCTTTGTGCAACCCCCCCAAAAAACAGATAAACTTAAATATCAGGACTTTAAGCTCTTGTTTAGGGAACAACATTCTGTCTGCTAGAAATCCTGGCCATTATTTTATTTAGGGGTTTTTTTGTTCTAATCCTTTTTTGTAAGAAGTGCTGTGGGGAAAACCTTTTTTGTTTTCTTTCTTTTTTTATTGTGAACCCAGCAGCTTTAACTAACTAATTTTAAAAATTTAACTAATGTAACTACGTTAAATCTTAACTAACCTAAATATTTTTTTCCTCTTTTTTTTTTTTTGGCTGGGGACATGTAACTTTATGTTCAGTCATTTTTTCTAAAGGGAAGCTGATAAGCATATTTCCCTTGGAAAATATTTCTGTATCTGAAAGTCAAGCTTTTAAGTAAGTTTTTGTTTTTCTAGAATAGATTGAAATTGTGGCCATATATAGAATTGGCTTTGCTTATCCATGCAGAAAATTATTCCTGTGAACAGTTCTACCAAGGTGGTTTGGAGGGTAAAAGCTTTGTTCTTGACACAGTTTTTATTGTTTTGTGAAGAGAATGGTGGGAGCTGTTTCTGTAGCACTGAAACTCATCTTTGAGAAATTCACAGTGCTAAATGAGAAGTTTTGAGATGCGGGTAACTAGAAGTAAAGCCCTTTTTCTGAAACCTAAGACAAGCAAAATATATTGGCCTCATCCAGCTGATCGCAAAGTGGGGAGTAAGCAGGCACGTTACAAAGCAGCTTGACAGGTAAAAGAGAAGTTGTTTACTCGGAGACAAACTGTGCACCTTCAGCTGAGTTTTTAAATATGCTGGCTAAGTGATCAAGAGCTCTGTGAGCAGCATGTCTGCTACAGTGATGTGCAATTACTTACTCTCTGCATTTATAGAGCTGAAGCAAAAGTTGCCTTCTTTTGCACTGTCCTTTTTAACAATACAAAGAACTTCTATTTGAACTGTAAAAAGGGCAAAAGTCTCTTCATTATACAAGACTGTATTCCTCCTTGTACACATCAGCCTAGGTGCCTTTTCTGAGACTAGCGTGACAGATTTTTTTTGATGCTGTTTAGTCCGTGTGATTGAATGGATCTAATAATGCCTTCATTTGCTTTGGGAAATCATGAACTAAAATTAGAGAGGTAACCTGATCTTAGCAAACTGCTCAGGCATATGGGTTCTTGGATGCCAGAATGCTAATCCTAGTTTTTATTTCTTGTGTGATGCTTGACCAGAGAAAGTTGTTTTAAGTTCTTGGAAAGAGTCATTGTAAATTTCCAGATGTTTAAAATTAAAATTAAAAGGCTTGTTTTTTTCTCTTTGAGTGTTAGGTCAATTAACTTTGTTTCAGTTATTGTTGTTGCCAAATGTTTATAATAGTGTTAATGATTAGTTTAATGTGCATATTATTAAACTTGGAATGTTGTTGCTTTGTGTTTCCTGGGTAGTGTGGGCTTGAGGCAGTAAATTTTCCATGGAGCTGTTGTCAATTTAGTTGTATTTTGTTTTTTTCTCCTAGAAACCCAGCTCAGTTCGTATTGATCAACTGGACCGTGAACAATTCAATCCTGATGTAATTACTTTCCCTATTATTGTGCACTTTGGGATACGACCTGCTCAACTCAGTTATGCTGGAGATCCTCAGTAAGATGCTTTTCCTTCTTTCTTTCGTTCAGGAACTCATTACTGTTGTCATTTGTGCCTTAAATAGGGCTTGGTTATGTGCTTAGTTGAGTCTGATACAAAGCTTAGCTCTTATGACGTTGGACACAAGCTCCTGCAAATTAGAAAATATGAGGAATAACTTTTTCTCTGCAATAATTCTGGATCTGCTGAAGTAAACGTGCATGTATGTGCAGTATGATACTTCTTAACCTGAGAACGGCTCTTCTGGGTCCAGCAAAAGGTGGTTCCTCAAGCTCCGCATTATTTGTGTTGAGAGGCCAGTGGCGGGTTTTCAGAGAGAGAATAGCGTAACAGGAAGGCAGAGAGGGAGAAATGGTTACCCAAGCTCCTAATGTCTGGAGCATATAGACTCCTGAGCTAGAGGGTGTATTAAGATGTTTTTGTTAAACAGCCCTGAATGGATGTTTTTAAATTTCTCAAATCACTGTTTGAATCTTTTTATGCTACTGACAGGGAGAAGATTTCAGGTAATCCCTTAACCAGTGCTATTGTGCATCATATGCAAAAGGACTGATTTTTATTTCAGAGCTGCTACTTGATTGTTTAATTAGATGTTCTTCAGGTCTCACATCTAATGAGGAATAATACAGCCATTTTCTGTTTGATTTCTTCATGATGTTTGTTTCTTGCATACTGCTATATCCTACTTAATCCTTTCTTTCTGTGCTTTGAAGGATCATGTCCGCATAGTGTTTCCTAGCTTGGAAGCTCTTGCACCCATGATACTTTTCTCTGTACTTTTTATATCCTCATAGAGCTTGGGAGGAATGTAGAGAAGGAGTGGAGAGGGAATCAGGACTTCAGGCAGAGCAAGAAATACTGTTTCCCTGTGGATTGACGAAGGGACGCAAAAGTGATGATTGGATTTCGTTCCCAGTTCTTTTCTTAACCTCTGACAATTTCAGGGAACTCTTCCAGTGACAGGGACATCTGCTGTCTGCATGACGAAAGTATAGACCCTGTCTCTGGTGCATGTGTCGTTAAGGTTGTGTTTTTCCTCATTGCTGTGGCTTAGGAATGGTATTCTCCAATTTAGTACTCCCACTAAAAAGAGAACCACAAGCCACTCCCTTCCCCTTCTGCTGAGAGATGCAAAAAGGCAGAGATCACAGGTTGAGAGAAGAATGATTTACTGGAAATAGCAATGAGATAAGAAAACAAACAGTAACAGCAACAATACTAATAACAAAAATGTGGAAAGAGAGGGTGATTTATGTGCAAAATGCTCACCAGATCTACAGTTTTGAGGCCCAAACACTCGTGTGCATGTATGGCAGTTGTATTTTTTTGCAACTGCTTGCTGAGAATTTTAAATCTAACATGGCAGGAAGTGGGAATGTTGAATTCTAATCCAGATAATAATTTTTTTTTCTTTGATCTGAGTTTTAATCCTCTTTATCTTTTAGTTTTCTTGTTCATCAAAAGGAAATAATTAGACCCAAAAATGTAAGAATTATCTCTACTTTGATGCTGAATTTATTAGTATTTGTGAAGTTCTGGTACTTGTCATTGAAAATAGTATAAAGAGAGAAAAATTATTCTTCCCACACCTTTTTATTTTAACTGTCTTTAAAATTTACTTGTGGGTTTGTTTTTTGTTTTGGGTTTTAACCTCAGAGCTGCTTACAGAACGTAGGTATGTTTTGTTTTGTCAAAGTAACAAAGCATTTTTTTGTGAAAGACCGCTGTGGTGCCATCATAAATGTCAGGCTTAACTCTGGTGCACCCAGGAGAGATTGTCCTCTAATGTGTCTTTTTTTTGTGATGTTCTAATACAGAATTTTTTGTAATGGTAATATGTTTAATAATTCTCAAACTTAATTGCAATAACAAAGCTTGTTTCACCCTTATCAACACCAGTAGAAAAATGTGTATTGTAGATCACAGTTTCAGGTTCTTGTTTCTGGGTTGAAACCTCCTCAAGGCATTTGTTCTTTTCGTTTTGGTTGATTTGTTCATTAACTCATTTTTCTTTTTTGGATGGTGATTTGTCAGAAATAGATGTGCTATTCTGCAGACTGCAAAAGTGCAGTGAATGGAGCATGAGAAAAATCTATGGACTGACCATTTCAGATGTGTTTGTAGACTAAAAAAAAATCAATATCTCCAGAGGCAGAGAGTATACATTCAAGAATGCTGCAGAGAAATAGTTAGGGAAAAAATCCCAATAAGAAAAGATTTGTTTATGTATCTGTGAATGTGGGATGCTGGGAAGATTATGAAATAGTAAAAGAGCTGCTGCTTCATTGACTGCTAAGCCACTAACATGAAAACTTCCTAATAAAACCACTGCTCTGAGTTGGTGCTGAGGAGGATCTTCTTTTATAACGTAAATACAAATAAAACTAAATAACTTGGGTAAACTTCTTTCCTCTGGTCTCTAATTCTGTGCTTCCTATTCAAAGTCTGATTTTATGGGTTGTCCTGAAAAAGCTCTACAGAAGTGACATTTTGAAGGTAATGTTGTTTCCTAACGACACAACGTCCCTGTCACGATTCTCCTGATTGCTCCTCCCATTGTAACTTTTGAACCTGTTTGTCAATTGCAGTTGAATATAATGGTGGGATGTTGTCTTCAAATGGAGTAAGTTCTTACAAGTTTGGTGGAAGTTTGTGCTAGATTGCTGAGGGACTCCCACCGAGGAAAAAGTTGTTATTGAGGTTCATGTGTAATTAGACACTGCCAAAATAAGAAAAGGCTAGATATTTGGAGAAAACCAGAAAATTTAAGTATGTGCTAATCACAGAAATAACTTGAATTGCTGATTCCATTCAGCACAAACCCATAGGGAACAAAACTTTCATTTTGCTTTTCACAGAATAACTTCATGTTGCATGTGACTTGTAGAGCTCTTCCTCATGTGTTTCGCTGAAATGTTTGAGCCCGTGTAAGGACAGACACTTCCTGGGAAAGGGTGCTACTGCTTTGCAGTGAGTGATAGGTAAACCGTGTGGAGGAGAGGGAGTTTTCACCTGCCTGAATTGAGTTAAGCTGCAGGCAAGCCTCTTCAGCATGCAGAGGTGGCCCTTTGGAGAGGATGGGTGGGTATCTGGGAGACCTGGGGTCTGCCCTGATCTTTGCTGTTCTGTACCTCACTCTGCACAGGAATGCCTCCTCTCTGCTACTTGGCCCACCCTGCTGGAGCAGCTACAGAGACTGCTACTGTCACCTCCCTTGGAAAATGCTTTGAGAGTTGTTTTTTTTCTGGAACAGAGAGATGCTTCTAGATATTCTGTGTGCATTATTAGCAGCTGGTGTGTTCATAATGACAAACAGGGAGAGGCTTTTGTTTATTGACAAAAATATATGTTTTCTGATTTTGTCCTTCAGGTACCAAAAGCTGTGGAAGAGTTACGTGAAGCTGCGTCACCTACTGGCTAATAGTCCCAAAGTCAAACAGGCTGATAAACAGAAATTATCACAAAGAGAGGTATTCTGGACCTTCCTATGACTGATAATTGAGCATTGTAATTTGGGATGGAATGAAGCCGTATGACTGCCCTGTTTATGGAAACAATAGAAATCCTTCACCAAAGATTTTCTTTCCAGACTCTTAACACAGATTTTATTTTTATCTATGCTTGTTATTGAATGGGGTTTTTTTCCTTTTTTCAGCTGTCAAACTACTGCAAGTTTTTTACCCAATTATAGAAATTATTGTTATGGAACCATAACTTCTTTATAGCTGTTGCCATTAATGGTTTCAAGAATTAGCATAGAGAAGGACTTTTTATTTCATAATGTACTTTTAACTGGCTCATAATTTTAAACATTTCTCTTCTGAGATAAAAACTGCCACGCTTGTGTGCATAAACCGTAATTTATTAGGTGGTACAGTGACATTGCTTAAGATCTTTGACTTGAAATCATCTGGTTGTATGATAGACAAGATATTTTTCTCTTTTTTTTTCCCCCCACAAAGTGATGAGCAATAAGCATTTCCTAAGTGCAAATGCTCAACCAATTGGGAATTAAAATCAGAAAAACAAAGACTCCTAAATACAGCCTAAACCAGCCGATCTATTTCTATAAACTCTTGGACTGAAGATTTGAATTTCTCTGGTGCCTGTCTATCAGGCACTCTTAATTTGATAACCTATGTAAACAATACATAGAGGAGAAATTAACTTCTTGTGTACTGGATGGTATTTATATAAATGGTGGTGTATTTTTATTTATTGATTAGAAACACTGATTATTCATAAATCATAGACTATCCTGAGTTGGGAAGGACCCATGAGAATCATGGAGTGTGATTCCTGAGACTTCCCCAGTTTATTGTGTATTTTTGGTTGCAGTAAGTGTTTGATACATATGACATTACGCCTGATTTTTTTTAATTGTTGCAAAGCATAGTGTGCTGTTGTGTGAGCAAGAGCCTTATATTAAATAAGCCTTTGGCTTTCTTACAAACTGTGCCACAGTTGTAAAGGAAAAAAAAGATTTGTTCTTACAGGAGATGATTTTGTTTGCCACAACTACACTCAGAACAAGTAGAATTGTTTTATGGGCATCTTTTCATTAGGGGGTAATGGATGACTTATTTGTAAAATTGTAGTGGATTGTTTGTAAGGCAGTGATCATATTTTGCTCCAGAAGATAAAATGTTCCTTTGTTATTTAGCACTTACTGTGTGGACTGGTGATTTTTGTTTCTAGACTGTATTATCTAGGATAACGAGTTTTACAAGTAGTTTGCCAACAGGGAGGCATACAGGGCTGAAGCAGAAGCTTTATGTGAGGATAATCTATATATTTGCCAATGGAGGTGTCAGTAACTCAGAAAGAGCTGTAGGACTGTACCTCACTGGTACACAGGCTTTTAAAGATTGTGAATCATACATTATGGAGTGCTCCTGAGCCAGTCAGACTGAAATACAGCCAGGTCTGGCAAGCACTGTAGCACCTGTCTCAGGAAAAACTCAATGACACACCTTCAACAATGCACAAGGGGTGCAGTGCTGGCGGCATCTGTGTTCCCTCTGCCATCAGTCATCCACCACTGTGAGGTTGTACAATGATATTATTTGTGACAAGGTCGTGCCTGGGGCTTTGTTCCTCTAACCTAACTTGGAGCATTTACAACAGGTGCATAAATTGGGACCTGAAGGCTCACTTTGAAGTAAGTGGAGGGAGAAATGCATTTTTGAAGCCATTTATCCCCTTCATTGAATATAAAAGGAGCCAGGGCTAACTAGCCTCCTCCCCTAGACACCCCTGTATTGAGGTGTCTGCGGTTTGATGAATCTGTGTCTGGACGGATGCACCTGTTGGAACTACTCTGTGAGCCTCTGCTGATCAGAAAACAGAGCCTGTTCCTGCCCAGATATGCTCACAGGCTTCAAACTGGAAGCTGGGAAGAGACAGTTTTGAGCAAGTGCCCTGTAGTGAACAGGAGAAGGAGAGGCAGGCTAGGTTGCAGCTTTTAAGAGCTTTGTATTCTGACGAAGGCAGAGCACTGAGGGGAGTCTTTACAGTTAGTTCATGCTGCGTGGGGAGCTTGCACACCCCAGGGCTTTATTATATTGGAACCAAGAGATTCTTATCCAGGGCTGATTTATTTTTTCTGTTTTTCTTTCATTGCAGTTTTACAGAAAATATTTTCTTTTATTGATACTGTCAGAATCTTTTAATGATACTGACCCTTTCATGGTTTCTAGAGACAAACTGTTTGCATAACACCAAATAGCCACTGGTCAAGGCAAAGCATATTTTTGAAAAATTTTATTGAAATAATATTGGTAGATTTCATCAGCATAGTCTCCAGGACTGGTGAATGCTGACCCCTTTCCCAGACTACTGAAAGATCCCCTATCTACACTGTATTACATCTGCCACAGTCTGTGGCTGGAAGTTTCCAGATCTGTACCAGCCTCAGAAACTGCTCACCAAAACCAAACCTTAAATGGGTATTGTGAACGCGCTGGCGTGCGCATTGCTGTGCTTTGTTGTAGCAAGTTCTTCACAGGAGCTCTGTTCTCTCCCTGCTTAGGAAGCACTGCAGAAAATTCGTCAGAAGAACACAATGAGACGTGAAGTGACCGTGGAGTTGAGCAGCCAGGGATTCTGGAAAACAGGGATACGCTCTGATGTCTGCCAGGTGACTAAACCGGAGAGATGTATTTTCTTTCTTGAGAGCTGCCATTTACCTTTGCAAGGGTTTGTTGTAGTTCTAGGCTGAAGAACCAAATGGAAATGAATACCTCAGTAATATCTATTGATTTAGGGAACTATTCTAGTGTTCTGTCCACCCCCTTCATACACACAAAAAAGATAATTTAAATTTTTCTGCCAAGGGTTGGTTAACACAAGGGAGAAGGGTTAGGAATGGCCAGCTTGAGGCTGGAGGTTTGCCAAATGTTGAGTCTAGTGTGGAACTCTTAATCCATCAACAGGGTTGGTTTTAGATATTTTAATTTTAATGTATCTTTCTATTTAGATAGTTTTTAAAAAAACCCCAAGTTTTACAGTGAAGCATGAAGAAGTATCTTTTTACTTGAAAGAAAAGAAAGTAAAAAACCTAAAACCCCACCACAACTAACTTTTGGAGTAAAACAGGTGAGCCTCAGTAGAAAGAAATCTTTCAGATACCCTGTTTCATATGCATGACGTCTCCAAGGAACATATCTCTATCAGATCCCATTCTGAAGCAGTTGACAGCCACCAGCTTTGTGATATGATAAAAATAAGTGCAATTTTTATATAATATTGTATTAGTAATATTCAATTAGTTGTAACAGCCAAGTAATTCTCCTAGAGATATACTTGCATTACTTTTTCAGCAGTTGTTTTGGAGATGTTATTTAAGAGTTAAATGCATGCAACCTAGTATTAGCTTACCAGTGTGAAGTATAAATTAGGGGGGTTGCTAGGCAAAGGTATAAGTAGAAATTCTGTTGTAATCTTAGAAGTCTGGTGAGGCCAAAGGGGAGCTTCTAGAGTGAAAGAAATGCTAATAACTAGAGCTGCTTTTCTTCTGTCTGAAACATTTCTTGTGATTCTGCTGTTGCTTCTGAAGTGGAAGGAGAGTAGTGGCACAGTATCTTCTCCCATAGCTGAGGAAAAATAACAGCCGTTTCCTAATTTTTTTTGTTTTGAACTGTATCTATTTTTACAGCTTAAGTAACCAGTGTAAATTTCCAATGTAGGCACTTTGAAACTGTTCTGTGTTATTCTTAATATTTTTTTGTGATTTATCTCCTAATGTCTTGGATATTCCTGTTCCATTTTGTTGTTGAAGGACAGCAAAACACCAAAGAATGATAAAAATAAAGGTATTTCACAATTTTTGTGCCCATCTGCAGCTGTAACATCTAAATCAGCCAGTTCTGGTATGAAGGTCCTTTGATTTGATTTCTTTGAGGGGCCAAGAGTAGGCAACTGTATGTCTTTAAAATGAAAGATTGCTGCTGTTGCTACATGCTTTTTCCCAGATTAAAGAAGACTAAAACTAAATATGCATAAATCAGCTCTGGGGGCAGAGCTAAAGTGCAGTGATTCAAAATTATTGCTTTTAAAAGCGTTGCAGTTTAGAAGATTGAAACTCTTTTAAGTCACTCGTGATTGCTTATACTTGCTCTGAGTTCCATATAGCCTTAATGGCACTGGTCTTTGCTGTCTCAGAAATGAACTGCTTGAAAGGGGAGGAAAAATGGTGAGTGAAATGTTCAAAAAAAGATGTAAAATGGTTGAGTTCTGACAGGCTCACTTGAAGTTACCCAGTGTATCAAGTGCAGTACTTGGCCCCTGAGCTGGGCAGCACTTAATACACAGCATGGCAAGATCTGGCCATGCTGAGAAGACACCACCTCTTTTCCCCCTCTCCACCCACACCACTGTTGCTGGTGTGCCACCAACAGCAGTGCAGAGTGTTCAGGGTGAGGAGAGACATCATGCATTCCAAAATATTTCAGCTCGCCTGCTTCCCCTTAGTAGCTTCAAGTCAGGAGCATCTGTTGTTCTGGGGGATGATGGCACTATCTGAGGGCACTTGAGAGAGACTCTGCCTTGCCGCGTTAGCTGCAGCAAGAAAAGGGCGTGCAGAATATTTAAACTCATACATACTTTAAAAACATCTCTTCTAAAGAGATAAATACATAAAACATCAGAAACATTGAATAGCCATAGTCCAAGATGACGGACGTTGATTGAATCAATCAATCAAGTAGTTAGTGCCAGGAAAGCAGCATTTTGTCAATATGACTGCAAGAGTCAAATTAAAGTCCTTCTGTGTGCTCCCAGGGGTCTGTCAATTCTTTGTTCACTGCACCACAGCTGATAAAAGTCAAAAACTTGGTATTTCAGTCCTCAAATGCAGGGACACATGTATTGGTGTAAAGAATGTTAAACGTTGCTTGAGTACTCTTTCTGTCTAGTACAGTGGAGCATAGAGGCAGGGAAGCAGAGTTGTCCTGTGAAACAGTTTTGGTTTGTGTTGTTTTGGTGTTTTTCAGTTAATTCCTTCTATGAAGGAACACATAGGAAGCACACCTGTACGGTTTATATGGAGGTAAAAGGAATGTTCTTACAAATTACCCCAAGAAAACTCTAAGTGACTGACATCGTAACTAAATAAAACTTCACCTACACTTCCTGATTCTGCTTGGAGTGGTTTTATAGTTCTCTGCCATTTGGAGATCCAGGGAGTCTTTTTTTTGCTGTAGCAGGTTATTTCCATCTGAGAGAAAAGGACCAGGGAGGGGTTCCTGGTCAATAGCTGGCTGAACATGAGCCAGAGTGTGCCCAAGTGGCCAAGAAGGCCAATGGCATCCTGGCCTGTACCAGCAATAGTGTGGCCAGCAGGACCTGGGCACTGATTGTCCTCCTGTACTCGGCACTCGTGAGGCCACACCTTGAATCCTGTGTCCAGTTCTGGGCTTCTCACTACAGGGCAGACACTGAGGTGCTGGAGCGTGTCCAGAGAAGGGCAGCAGAGCTGGTGAAGGGTCTGGAGCACAAGTCTAAAGAGAAGCGGCTGAGGGAGATGGGGTTGTTGAGCCTGGAGAAGAGGAGGCTCAAGGGAGACCTTATTACTCTCTACAACTGCCTGAAAGGAGGCTGTAGCCAGGTGGGAGATGGTGTATTCTCCCAGGCGACAAGTGACAGGACAAGAGGAGATGGCCTCAAGTTGTGCCAAGGGAGCTTAAAATGGGATATTAGGAATAATTTCTTTGCAGATAAGGTGATCAAGCACTGGAACAGGTTGCCTAGAAAAGTGGTGGAGTCACCATCCGTGAAGGTATTTATAAAGATCTTTGGGACATGGTTTAGTTGGTGGAGTTTACAGTGTTAGTTTAGCACTTGGACTCAATCATCTTAAGGGTCTTTTCCAATTTAAATAATCCTGTGATTACCTTCCAGCTCTGTGTTCTCAAGAATTTCACACTCTTTTACTTAAACAGAAAGTTTTGCCCTTGGTTAGTCTTAAGTTTCTGATCTTGTAGCATTCACCAGTTCATATTTTCTGCTGTTCTCTTATTAGTGATCTGCAGAAATCCACAACATCGTTTATCTGTAAATTATACATCATCTACCTTGTGTGCTTGTTTTTCTTGCTTCTCTCCATGCTTGACACTCATTTCCTCTAATCATACACAATGCTCTTTCTGAATTAACTGTGACAGCCCTCAGATTTTAATGGCCTTAAAACACACCTTTATTTTGAATATATTCATATCGTGTCAGTAATAGGAATGATGAGAAAATATTAGTTCACAAATGTTTCACATGCATAAAATTCTTTAAATCCTACATTTCTCCTGTGTCTCTTTTCATTCTTATGCAGAATTTGTGATGTTGATATCATACTTACTATACTACTCTACTGATAAACTGTACTACTTGCTTATTTCAACCCAGATGCATCGAAGTCAATATTAGAGTAGAATTCCTTCTTTGAAACACTGAGAGGGAGACTGCCATTGTTACAAAATAGAGTTGTTGTTTTTTTTCAATTTTATTGACGTTTTCGCCAACAGAAAAACATTGTCTGTTTCCTAGACAGTCAAACAGCAACCTTTTCTTGTATTTTTTAGCACATTAAATGTGCCAGACTGCAGCATTTCGAAAATCCCTTAATTCTTCCTCAAAAGGAAATGAAGCAAGGCATTAATAACTGTGCTTGAAAATTGAGTAGCTCCTGTTTTGTGAAGGCTGGTTAAAGTGATGTAAAGTGTTTCTTCCTTAATGTAATGGGGCAAAGGGGAAGTGGCGTTTCTTCATTTTTGGTACTAACCTAAAACAGCAGGGTGTTAAATGAAAAGATTCAAACACATAGCATTGTATTCAGTCATAGCTTATTGAAATTTGCTGTTATTGGTAACCAGATATTTTTTACCTCATTGAAGTTGTTCAAGTAGAAGACTGGGTTTATGTACTTATTCCTTTAGTCTGGGCTGAGCTGTGGAGACAAAAAAATATATGATTAATTAAATGCTTTGATAAGTGAAGGATGGGAAACCGTGATATTTTTTTTTCCTCATTTAAACCAAGCCAGTACAGCGTTGTGACAATTGGAAAGTGTTTGTATTTTTAGCTCAGTCAAATGAGTTCTCTGTACACTGAAGTTGAATGTTTTTGCTTATTGCATTTGTTTTTTCAGCACGCAATGATGCTTCCTGTCCTCACCCACCATGTCCGCTACCATCAGTGTCTGATGCACTTGGACAAATTGATAGGCTACACTTTTCGAGATAGGTGCTTACTGCAGGTAAGATACGAAAAAAAAAGCCCAACTGCTTGCTGGTTTCTCTTCATGATATTACTGAGTTCATCCATAACACTGAAATGCACGGCATTGCCACAGCTTGGACACACCTGATTACTTGTACTGTAGATCTTGCAAAAGTTTCAGTTTTCCCAAGAGATTTCTAAATAGAGGTATCTATTGTGCACATATAAATTACACCTAGCTTTGCTCCCGGGGTAGATCTGCACTTGCTTGTAATGTGTAAAAAGACAAAAATGCAGTTACTGCAAAGACTGTCAAGTACTCATTTCTGTGTAAGTTGCTTTTTTCACATATTTATGGAGAATACAGTGGTATTCTGCAGATGAGTGTATATGCCCTGCTTCTTTTTTTTATAGCCAGTTGTTCCAAAGGAGAATAATTAAAACACTGGCCTTTTTTTTGCATTTGTAGGTAGTGAATAGAAATTTGCAAACTTCTGTTCAGCTCTTGATTTCTGCAAGTACATGGTGAAATTCCTTACTTATTTTAAATGCATCCATGTCACATAACCAGCCTTTTATGTTAGTGCATATTTGGAACTGATTACCTCCGAGGCTGACGCTTGGCATGGTGGCCCCCTTCCTCTTAGACTTTTTCTGAATTTACTGAAGAAAAATGGGGCCTTATGTTCAGAACTTCCTTCTAAAATAAGCGTCATCTCTCTCCAATGACTGGACTAAGTTCAAAACATGGCAGTTTTTGTATTCCTCTAGAGATTTTACTCCCAAATTATTTTAAGGAAATGTCTTTTCTCACAGCTTTTCTGGTTTCTAGAATTTGTTTTCCAGACCTTTTCCTGCTGCAAGTTGCATTAAACATTGAGTATCTTCTAGGATTTGGTTGTTGGCAGGCTGTCTTTGTTTTAATGTCAAAGATAAAAATGCAGTGATGGAAACTTTCAAAATGCTGAGGCCAAACACGAACCAACAAGTAAATTCTAATCAAAAAGACATGAAAGAATAAAAGTCAAGTGTGTAAGCATTAGTCATGTTTGGTTATAACAAATGTGCTTTTTAATACTTTATCCCTACAGTCATTCATTTAAAATCTACAAACATTTTCTGGAAGAGGAAGAACTTTTTAAAAAATTTATATAGTATTAGTCATCTAGCTTGAGCATAGGCAATGTTAGATGTATAATCTGCATTGATTGTTACCTATTTTATCATGATGTATTCTTTTTAAAGTACAAGCAGGTTGAAAAAAGATTACTCTTAAGTTATCTGTTCTGAAAAGCTGTAATGTGTCATCTAATTCAGGTGGAGCAGAATTTGAGCATGTGCGATTACAACAAACTTAGTAATATTAACAAGGAATTAAAAAGGACTTAGAGAAAGTTCTTATTGTTGATTAAATATAATTTTACTCTCTAAGTTTTATGTTTAGAAAGCAACAGACAATGTTTGAATGAATGACTGAATGTCTTTGCTCACAGTCTGCAGCACCAGTTCTGCAAGTGTGTCAGAAGTAACTTTCTGTAGCTTGCATTTTCCAGTGTGTCTCTTTTATATACAAGTTTTATGTGCACATACTTTTATACAAGCACACTATTTTGAGCTGTGTATGTGTAAAGAAGGAGAAAATGTGTGAGTTTGCAGGATGGAGTTCTGAAAGCAAGCTGTAGTTCTCTTTGCTGCTGCCATTTCTGCAGTGGTGGTGTCAGCAGCAGAGTAAGCTTTTGGTAATGCTAGGTGATACAAAGGTAAAACAGAGGACCAATCCTGCCATTCCTCTTAATTTCTATTAGAAGACTGAGCCCTCTGTAGTCATGAGGGAAAGAGTTCTTCTGTGATTAACTCTGCCAGGAATAATGTGCTTGTTGTTTCATTTTTTGAGCTAGGAAAGTTTTATAGATATTTAAATAATGTAAATATGGATGGTTGAGAAGCTCTTTTAGTTGCTTATATTTTTAATATGAATATTTATAGTTCAGTGTTAGAGTGAGTATATTTTTAAATAAGCAAATGTATTGAAATCAGGTCAGCAAAGCTGGTAAGCGAAAGTCTTAGGGAAAATTGACAGTTCATGCTTTTTCTCTTCTAAACTAATTTTTCTTTAAAGAAAAAAACGTTGAAAATTAATTAGTTAAATTGATGAATGATCATAAACGTTGCTTCTTTCTGACATCTGAAATAGTTCACCCTACATTTAAATTGCTGGAACCAAGTTTCTGATTGACTACATCACTTTGTAACCTTTCTTCAAACTGAAAAAAAACTATTAGTAGCTACCTGTCTAAGATAATGTTTTTCTTTCATTTGCAGAAATACATCTAACACTTTTTTTTCCTGTATGTGTAACACTATAGCTTGCCATGACTCACCCAAGCCATCATTTAAATTTTGGGATGAATCCAGATCATGCCAGAAATTCCTTATCCAACTGTGGGATTCGACAGCCCAAGTATGGAGATAGAAAAGTTCACCATATACACATGAGAAAAAAAGGTATGCTACTTACACCACTAATGTTTTTCACTTACCTCACACTTAATCAGTAAGAACACCCTTTGTTCCATTATCATCTCCTTGGCCATTGTTCTTTTGAGAGATGCCTTCAGTAGAGAGTTTCAATGATTATATGCAGGCACCAGTGAGGTCTTTCTAAAAGACTGGATTTTGCAAATTAGTCAATAAGTAAAGAACTGTGAACAAGCAAGGTTAATGAATGGGAGGATGTGTTTTCTTAGTTTTTTGGCAAGTACTGTTTTCTTAATTTGCTGCTCAACATGGTGAACTAGCTGGAATATATTTTGTAAAAATGTCTTCTTACTAATGTGAACATGTGGTCTGTCTGCTGCAAAATATTCCTCAGCCCTTTAAACTATATTCAGTGTTAATGAAGTAAATTGTTTATTGCTTATGTAATGTTTGGAACGTCCTTTTCATGCAAAGGTGGTGCATTTATCTGGCTCCCTGAATGCAAAAATTCAATACTGTTGTAATGGGACTGCGGTCAGTTAGGCAGAGAGCATTGGCGAGGATTATACTTGGTGTAATAAACCCTATAAATAATAGGATAATCTTGTGTACAGCAATTACAAAGTAACATTTTGAATAATTGTTTTCTACATTTATTCAAAGTGAATTAGTGGCTGTTTACTTAATAGTGCATTGTTTATGTTTCTAGGGATAAACACCCTGATAAATATTATGTCCCGTTTGGGACAGGATGATCCAGCTCCTTCCAGGTAATGAAAATAGTTGTTTGCAAGTAGGGAAGCTGCTGCAGAGGGAGGTATTTAATAGAAACAACCAACTTACTGTCAGCAACAGCTTTGGCAAATAGTTGAAATGAAAAGTCATTTTGAATTGACTTTTGTATTATGAAGGTGTGCTGAACCTTCATTAGCAGTGACATAGTAAATGTTTAGTCATGCCTGCAGAAAATGTCTGAGGAGGGTTTTAACAGATAATTCTATCATTTTTGTTGATCCCTGAAAAGGCTACCTTTTTGCTTTCTGCAGAATAAAAGATAAGATTTGTTATTGTTATTATCAGTGCCATAAATTGGATTCTTCATCACATTTTCTCACAATAGTACCTTCCTGGCATGGCACCTTGTTAACAGGAGTGTGGTGCTGAACAGGGGCCTTTGCTGATTTACTGTTCCAATTTAAAGACAGATGCAAAACCCATTAATGTTGTAATGCAATAATCCTTAAATGACCGCTAAGAATTCTGTGCATATAAATATAGTTTAAGATGTGGTTTATAGCCACAGGCACCATATTTAGCTAAAGTTGAATAAACAAAGCTCACAAGGCTAATGCAAGAAACAGTTGCATGTGAAATCTCTTAAATGCATGAACTTGATGGCAGTGTGTATTTTAGTTAGCTAGTGCTGTAGCTGGACCTTTCAAGAGCCATCATTTCGGAAGAAGCTCGGGAATATGAGAAATTGAATTCTGCATGAATTATTGTTGCACTGTTCCCTAAACACTGTTTCAGCTAGACCATGCCCTTTTCTCTTCAAGCCTATTTCAGCCCTCTTAAGATAGCATGACATAAGGCTAAATTGTATTAATTCATGTGAAATAACACAAAAATATAAAGTCCCATTTCTGAGAGATGTGTGTTTTCAGTTACGTTGCTACATAGAGTTGTAGATTTGCTCATACATTATTGTTTTACACAGCAGAGGTACTTGAATTCTTTCAGCCCATAACAAAGGCCTACTATTTCAGAAATTACACTAATTATATAATTGTTGGGGGTGTGAAAATCACAGTAAAAGCCGCCAAACACTTGACGAGGATCTTCTGGGTTAAAATAAAAAGAAAAAGGAAAAAAAATCCTGTGGCATTGGCCTTGATTCTGGTACAATCATGTGTGAAATCAAAAATGGTGCTGCTTACTTGCTTTGATGTATAGAGCAGAAATTTGTATGTATTCAAAGACAAGCTCACATTCTTTTTCAGCTGCTTGCCCTTTTAGTCCTTTGAATATAAGCAGGCAGACAGCTTGAAGGAAATGAAACTTTATGCAAAACAAAGGTAAATCAGGAGCAGTGATGAAAGAAAACAGGAAATAAAAGATACTGATAACTTAATGGCATGTTTGGATGCATCTGCTTATATAGCCATTTTTTTCTTTTGAGCTCAGAGGAAGTTACAGAAAACAAGGCATTTAAAGGTGCTATGAAAAATACAAGTTCTTACTCCCTCTGCCATCCCAGCGATCTGCTGCAGTGTCATCCTGCCCTGCAGGTGTTGCTGTTAATTAGGTAGAGCTCCCTAGTTTCGTGCACAAGGCTCAGGACAGGCTGTTTGTTTCAATCACCTGGTACCCTCTGATGGACAGAGAAACCCGACTTCAGTGCCAGGCAGCAATCCTGTTTCCTTTCCCCATTTTGTGGAGCTCTGACGATAGCTCGGAACAGAACATACGGAAATTTTGAAGGTGGTGGTGTCAGTCCTGAGTTTCACAATTCACATAGTTGTTCACTCTGTTTTGGAAAGGATTGTAACCCAGAGAGGGTGGGGGAGGCTGCAAAAATGGCTGTCATGTCTGATTAGCAATCAACTCTGATTTTTTCTATTTTAATTGTATTGTGTAAATAACCAGCATATGTTACTTGGGTTATGGTGAACTTTAAAATGCCTTTTTCAGGATTAACCACAATGAGCGTTTAGAATTTCTGGGAGATGCTGTGGTGGAGTTCTTAACAAGGTAAATGGGGAATTCTTCAACAGTTCTCACCTTTGTATGTTATTATTACAGTGTTGTGTTTATTGAACTTTTCAGTGTCTTCTTTCACTGTTTACGTTTGCAGTCCTGCCTGATATTTAGACCTGCACACAACTCTCTTGAAAATTCTTTCAGTGGTGGTGATAAAACAAGAAAGATTGCAAAATAAAAAGCTAGAGTTTCTGTTTCATGAAGTGAGATTTTAAATTGATTTGGGTTAGAGATTGTTCAGCTACAGACAAGTTGAACTTTGTACCTTTTTTTAAAGGAAAGATATTTTTCCTAGCATACTATTTTGTTTCCATGGGTTCTTTTTCTCTGGTTGCAAGGCAGAAGCATTTATGGGTAATGTTGAATGTTGCAGTTCTTCTATTTCCGGTTATTAGGGCTGTCGCTTTCATAACAGCTTAAATAGTTAAGCACAAATGTAATTTACTCAAAAGTAATGAAAAAAACCCATGGTTCATCAAAAATTGCTCCAGTTCTGGCCTGAGTATTCTGAAATCAGTGAACAATACAGGCATATTATTAGGTATCTCCATTGTTCTACTTACCTGAGTAGTAGAGGCAAACAGGTTGCACAATATAAATGTTATCATCTAGTTTCACCTGCTTTGTTTTACTGTTTTTAAAAGGGGAATATTCTTATTTACTGTTAATTTGCTCTTTAAGCCAGTTTGTTATATGAACAACAAAACTGCCTTTATATCTCTGTTCTCTACTAGCCATTAGCTGTGTGATATTAAAAACTATTAGTCTATAAAGGTCTCCACTGCCCTTAAAACTCATGGCCTTTTCTCTCATACAACGGTACAGGCTGATAAGATGGAAGACCTGCTGATTAAAATGTCTTGCATTTTTCATTGTCATTGTTCATCAACCATCAGTTCACTTTCTGAGCTCACTTTTGTCTCAATTCAGAAAAAAAATGAGCTCCATTTCTGTTCAATAGAGCATGTAAGCACCTATTTAAGTCTGATTTTTTTTCTACCTCTCTTAACTTCAGGTGTCTGCTGTTGTGAACTATGGTGCTTGATTAGATTGCCTCTGAGTTTTATAGCAGTTTTTGTCCTTAAATAATCTTGCATCCGTCTGCATTTTCCTCCCTGTGTACTGGATTAATAAAGTATTCTAATAATTAGTGCCAGAGAGTGCCTTAATTGTGGAATGTTAAAAATCTTCTATGTGTTAACTTTTTTCGACATGAGTTAGATAGTCAGATATTAAGGTATCCAAAATTATTTATTCATTACTTAGATCTTGATGGGATCGGTGAATTACTTGTTCTGTTTTGTTTCTCTTTTATGAAGTATCTTGCTAGCATGATGACAGATACCATTAAAGGCTGTTAAAAGCCTGTGATTTTTACGTCTTTTTTTTTTTTTTTTTGTGGTTTGTGGTATAATGACTTCACACATTTGATAAATACAGGCTGTTGAGTTCGGTTCTTTGTTTTCATTAGCATCTGTTAAAGCACTTTAAGAAACTTGTATAAAGAGATAGATACCCTGTTGGCAGCAGCATCACCTGAAGGCACTGTGTACCTGCAGCACGGAGTTTCTCAAGGCTGAGGCTTCCCTTGTGCTTTGTTCCTCAGCATCCTCTGGGTGTCAGCTGTGCTGAACCTTCTGCTGCTGCTAGACAGAAACCTGAGATGAGGGAAATGCAGGTTGTGGCAGGGATTTAGACATTATGTGCTGCCCGGTAGAGAAACAGCACTCTTCCTCCTCTGCTGCCAGTGCTATCCCGTTGGATAGAATGGGGCATTGTTCGAATGTTTGTATCTTTACCTTACTTTAAGCTGGATTCCACTTTGGCAAGGGACCTGTGTTACCCACTAGGGTCTGAGGGAAGCACAGCTCTCTAGAGGTGCATGCGGTTCATCTTTAATCAAATGCTGACAGCATCTGATTTGCCTTTTGTTTTGCCAGTGTCCACTTATACTACCTGTTTCCCACTCTGGAGGAAGGAGGATTAGCCACGTACCGCACTGCCATCGTACAGAACCAACACCTGGCCATGCTGGCTAAGGTACAGCTCCGTGTGTCTCTGTGTTTGACATCCATGGGTAGGATACTATGAGTGTCTGGACTGCTTCTTGAGGGAGCTGCCTGCTTTGAACATCAGTTTCTTTGCTGTGTTTTTCTGTAGAAGACTTAGGATGCAGGAACCCTTTTCAGTCTGAAAGTAGATTTTAAAGATAAAGGAGAATTTAGTGTTTTTTCCAAAGCATGCTTTTGGGAAAAGTGATTTTTGCAGGTGTAAAAATAAGTTTTTAGCCTGTGTTGAAGGTGCGCCTGTACTTGCCTTTAATTTGCACAAGTAATGAAGCTGACAGTAGAACTTTAGTGAAAAAAAAAATCAAACTGCTTGTTTATAAGAGGACTTTCTGATAGAATATGTAGGGAGAACATGGCAACAGGAGGTAGAAAAACTGGGGAGGGGGGGAGATTTTGTCTGCTCCATAACTTATGCAGTCATTTTCAGGTCCGCTGTAGACTGTCAGAATAGTCAGAAGTATGTTAAACAGGGTTTTGAGAAGAGTTGTGTTATCTCATAGGAAAGATTGAGATGCCTTAGAATTTTATTTAATTTAGTTCTGTGAATGACAGAGCTTTTTATATTCCTATATATGATACTGGTGCATGGTATTATGGTACAGAAAGTTGATTAAATCTCTATTCATAAATAGATAGGTATTCCCTTACTCATTCTTGATTTTGTTGGCTTTTTTTTAAAGAGACAGTCTGAGACTTACTGATGTAATTGATTATGCTATACATGTGCACACACTGTCCACTGTGTACTGCTGATAGTTTTCAAGTTGCTCTTTTAATCTTCCCTCTCTGTAATCGCACAGTGCTTTAAACAAGCATATCCAATCTTGAGATTTTGGCAAAAACTGCAGGATTTCTAACATGTCATCTTTTTGCTCAGCTCTCAGGAGAGGCATAGAGTGGGCAGTGAACACAATAATTTTCTTCCACGTCTTTCTTTAGTAATTTAGACAAGCATGGATTGATTGAAATATTTCATATCAGGGCTTTGTTTACAAATATGGTATTGCCTGACATTTGAATTCATGATACTATTTTTAAACTTGCATCAGAAAAGTTCATATATTCTTCAAGTCTATTCACAGCCTTTATCATTGTACAGGGACAAATTTTAATTATTGCAATATTTTAAAAACTGTATTTATATTAGATACACCTGTAAATATTAGATATCTGTATATTCCCAATTTTCCATCTTACCCTTTGTTCCTCTCGTGTCTCATTATATTCCTAGTTTCATCCCCTGCAGTGTCATGTTGCATTCAATTTACTTAATATAATTCTCAGCTTCTCAACATCTCTTGAACTTGGGAAATGCTGTTAATAATTGAGGATCAAATGATGAGTATAAGAAGTTTAAATTTTATATAAAAAATTAATATTCTACTCATGTTGACTCTAGCAAGTGCTTACTGTGCATTATAAAGTGTGATGGAACATCGTAAATGGTAATTCAGTGCTCTGGAGCAGTGAACAGGCTGCCATTCATTGAAAATGGAAAACTCTTTTTGACAAGTGAAACATGTCTAAAACCATGCATCTCAAACAACTTAGTCTCTAGATTTACCTCTTAAATATACTCTGGGAGGATGAAGTTGAAAGTTAACAAGAAATTAGTCAGTAGAAACTTACACCCAGCTGAGAAGAGTCTATTCTCGTACAAACTTTGAGAGATGCACAAATCTCTTCTTTAAAAATCCCAATAATGGTTTTGTGTCAAAAAGATGAATATGTAAAGACAATCTAGTAGCTCTTGCCTGCATTTCTATAGCAGAATTATCATATATTACAGAAAATATCTGACTTACTGCCTGAGATTCTGACTGGCAAGCAGAACCATAGTTCAGGCAACAGATGAATGTTAATGATGCACTTTTGAAAGGAAGAAGGAAGCTAGGTGGCACTGCAGATTAAAATATTAGCCTTCTCTTGCAGTGCCCAGGGGCTACCACCTGTTGATGGTCTTAGAGGAAAAAGCCAGATGTTCAGTGGGTTATGTCTACCAGAGTTCCTATTCCTCACTGTTCTCCTTTAGCTTCTTCTTGTAGGCAAAGTCTTTTTCCTCAGCATTCCCCCTCCCTTAGAATGTCCCTTTGGTATCTCTGAAGGCTAATCACATGAGGACAAACTACTAGCAAGAAACACAATGCATTGCACTGTCTAGCCAGTATCAGGCTATTTTTCTGTCATGCCGTTGGACCTTCTCTTGAACTCATTCCTAAAACTTACCAGTAATGTTTTGATCTGGCTTCGTTTGACATTTTGGTTTGATAATTCTATTTTTTCTATGGTATCACACTCTAGTTGCTTACCTCTGATAAACATAGGAAATTTTTTAATTTTAGCCTGTGTCTGAACTGAAACTATGGAGAAAAGCTTCATAGTTCCTTCAGGCCTAGTAGCTGCATGAAAACAGTGTAACTGAACTTCAGTGACTAAACTGGTACTCTTGTACTTCTAAAGCCATGGTTTTATCTCTTTCTACATATTTTGCAGAAGCTGGAACTGGAACGATTCATGCTCTATGCTCATGGTCCAGACCTTTGCAGGGAGTCGGATCTCCGCCATGCCATGGCCAACTGCTTTGAAGCCCTAATAGGTAAAGTGTTTGCATCTGTGTGTGCAGACAGTTATGTTTTATACATGTCTGCATGCCATGTTAACTGTGATGGAGGAGATGCGGGCCTGTTGAGTAGTGCTAGTATGAGCAGGCAATAGTAAAGCTTCTTACATCGTCTTTGTCTCTTCTCCTCTCCTGCACATATGCCATGAGTATAAACACGATGAGTGTGTAGTACTACCATGAAATCTCATCTTCCATATCCTGGCTCCCACACGCTGAAGATGAAGCTGTTTCATGTCACTGCAGAACTCCACCTCTGCTCTGCCAACACAGCCTGACACCTGCCCCCTGTCCGAGGGGAGCAGTTCAGTCACCGTGGCCTGGCAGAAGATGAGCAGGTTCACTGCTTCCAGTAGTGCTTGAACAGACCTGCAACCTCAGCCCTGAATTTTAAACTGCAGCTTGCTTTCTGAATGCACCAGGCACTCCCAACTGAGGCAGCAGACTACTTCCTCTGTGTCCTGCTAGCCTTCTGGGAGTTTGCAAAGTAAATACCTTTTAGTCTTTGCATTTTTCTTACAAGTAAAAAGCATGGCAATATACCGTGGCTGGTGTAATAAAGCTACACTCTAGCTGAGGGTGAAGGAGAGTTGTGTCAAATTTGCTGTTGGGCACTAAGATGCTGGTTAGTGACTGGCTGAACTGGTCTATAGGTTTGTGTTGCAGAAGAAATCAGGGCCTGACCACAGGTACCAACCAGGAGAGTGGAAATCTCATTGGTTACATCTGCACAAGGTCTATTTTAAATAGCCTATTTTTATGAACCTTTACTTGCTTGAGTACACAAAGGAAGCTAAATCTCACTGGTTTGACTTCATATTCATTGAGATGGAGTGTACAAGTTACTAGCCATGGGAATGGTTTAGACCTGATGCAGGTCTTTATGTACTATACAAGCTCCTAAAGCATTTTGTCCTGCTTTGAAAAATAGATCATAGTTGGCTTAGATGTCAACAGTTCTGTGCATTCTGCCTTGGGCCAGATTGCATTTCCTTTTATCAAGAAATAAGAGTTTTCTTTTTAACTCTATTTCGTTTTCCATGAACGCTTTGATCTTTAATTTAGAAATAAAAAGCAAACAGAAGAGGAACACTAGATATGTATCTGTGTCTTTTTTCATAGGCTTCAGCTTGTCTTGGCTATAGTGATGAGAACTATTTGGCAAGCACTGAGATTTGCTGAGAGAGCAGGCTTGCTGTTTAACCTCCAATACAAAGTTGTTCAGAAAGTTAATTGAGCAATGAGATTTTGTCAGTGCTGTAGCTAAAATCTGGGAGCTTGTTAAGGGAGTGTAAAAGTATATGTGGGGTCTGGAACTCCTACTTGAGGCTCTCTTACGAAGTGTGGTGCTTCATTACAAAGTCCCTGTGATGAAAATAAAAAACAGACGTATGAGCAGGCCGCCTAGGACTTGTTTGAAATTCTGTGCTGTCATAATGTTCCTCTGTAAGATCAGTCTTATAAAACCCCAAACGGTTCTCAAAGAGTCCAAAGAAAGTAGTTGACCTAGTGAGGAATCAAAAGGAAAGGGGAAGGGAAAGGCAAGGCAAATCATGTTCTTCCTGTGTGTGAGAACATGCACTCCCTTTCTCTGTGTTCTTGGTGTAGTTGTGTATTCCATTTGCTTTTGTGCTTACAATAACAAGATTGAGATTTTCAGAAGCCCCCCTGTAAAGTGTATTAAAGGACAAAGTGTTGATGCTAAGTTTAAGGAGTGCCTGTGCAGATATGGAGAGTATAGGATACACCCAAAAATATATGTTAACACAAGTTTTGCAGAGCTTGTTACTGATGGACATGTGCAGAGGGCTTCTGAGGGCTGTGTGTGAAGTTTAAAAAAGACATGCAGAGATGCCGTTTTCAGTTCAGACAATAAATTATTGTGATACCGGGAAGACCTTGAGCTTTGCAATAGTCCTGACACATCGTTTATATGCAGAGTGTAATCATGTTGGAAGTACAGAATAAGTGGCAATTATTTGCTAGTTACTGAAATGTATTTCATGAGTTTCCCTATCTGCAGATGTTGTGGTTTATCCCCAGCCAGCAGCCAAGCCCTACCCAGCCAACTCACTCACTCCTCCACCAGAGGAGCTGGGGAGAGAATCGGAAGGGTAGAAGCTGGAAAAGTCATGGGTTGAGATAAAGGCAGTTTTATAGGGAAAGCAAAAGCTGTGCACACAAGCAAAGCAAAACAAGAAATCATTTCAGTGCTTCCTGTGGACAGGCAGCTGTTCAGCCATGTCCAGGAGAGCTGGGCCCTGTCACACATAACGGTGACTTGGGAAAACAAACACCATCACTCTAAACGTTGCCCCCTTCCTCCTTCTTCCCTGCGATTTATACACTGAGCATGATGTCATACAGTCTGGAATATCCCTTTGATCAGTTTGGGTTACCTGTCCTAGCTGTGTCTCCTCCCAACCTCCCAAGCACTCCTCGTCTCCTCTCCAGTGTGGCAGTAGGAAAAGCAGAAAAGGCCTTGGCTCTGTGTAAGCCCTGTCCACCAATGACAAAAACATCTCTGTATTATCAACTTTGTGTTCAGCAAAAATCAAAAACACAGCCCTGTACTAGTCACTGGGAAGAAAATTAACTCTATCCCTGCTGAAACCAGCACAACAGTATAGCTGTTTACTGGAAGGTACTTTCGGAAATATATTGCATCTAGGTTAATTTGTTTAAACTTTACTCTTTGGGTGTATCATTTTCTATCACTGATAGAATTATTTCAGGTTTTTCTTTGCATTTTATGACTGTTGATTTATGCTGGTGTTTAACATGCTTTAAATTTCTCCAAAAAATAGGTGTTGCTACAGAAAGCACTCTTTTAAAAATGAATGTGTTGGAGAGGAAAAAGTCCAAGATCCTGTGCTTTGTAATTTTCTAAGTACTAATTGCATTATTGACCTTTGACATACTGGTCCCCTCATGTAGGAGCTGTTTATCTAGAGGGAAGCCTAGAAGAAGCAAAACAATTATTTGGACGTTTACTCTTCAATGAAAAGGTATTTATGTACTTACATGATTTGATTTCCAGTTCACAACTAACTTGATGTTCTTTCTTGTCCGTTGTTTTACTTAAGGATCACAAATGAACAGAAATACTACACATGTTGTATGTAGTTCCTGGAAATTGAATTAGGACAGCAAGCTGTACTGATTCAGGCAAAAAACTTACAGTGTTTTCTCAGGTGTGCTGTGGGTTGCTTGGCTTAGGTAGGGAAGAGTGGTGTGGGAAACCTGATGGCTTCCATTCAAAGTGCTGCTCTGAAAATTGGTACTGCAGATCCAGACGTCAGGCTCTGAGGGAATGATGCACGTGTAGAGCAACTATTCCTGTTTCATCAGTTAAATCATCCTACCCTAAAAGCTTTAAACATGTATTTGGGAAAAAAAAGGAGGGCATTTCATTCAGCATTTACCCAATTGCACAATTACAGTGTGCAAGAATGGATCAGGCTGTATCTTGGGTGGCTGTTAGTTAGAACATGTGCTGTATAAAGGTGAAGGGAAGTACCCACTGCTGGGACAGCACACATGGCAGTGGTGAGAGGATGAATTCTCTAGTATTTTCCTTCCTCCGAGTCCGTGAAGGGACAAAGCTTATTAGAAATAAAAATATTTGAAAGCCTATTTTAACTCAGTGTTTATTTGCTGCTCAGTGGCTGTAGTGAAGGAAGCCTTTATGAAATGGAAGAAAATAAGTGGGTTTTTTTTTTTCAGTCCTTGCCTTTGGAGAAGTCAAACTTGTTACTGAGGAGTACTTGCAAATAAAGTTAGTCCTGAGGCTTAAACAAATCTTTTTCTTCCTTTAACCACTTTTTATGTGGTTCAAGGAGTTTTCCACCTCTTTGACACAAGCTAATTGGGAGAACTACAGGCAGTTTGAACAGCAAATACACGATTTTAAAAATTAGTTTGCCAGCACTATTGAATTTGCAATAAGCAGAGTCAGCATCTGAAATAGTTCAGTATTTCAAGTAATGACATTTTATTTAGTACTGTGGAATTTGTTAAATGACTCCCTTGAGCATTAAAGGCATCTCTCAATGTTTGCAGGACCTGCGGGATGTATGGCTTAATTATCCACTACACCCACTCCAAGTAAGTGTATCCCTTTCTGTAATAAATTTCACAGCTCTGTTTTATTTTCGGGGATGCTTTTCCATAGGTTTCCATTGTGATGACATCTCAGAAATTGTGCTAAAGAGTAGCCAAAGGAATATATATATGTTTTCCTTTGTGTTTGGTTTGTGATTTGTTTGGTTGTTTCTTTTAAATAAGTAGTGAGTTTCTGCCTCTCTGAGAATTAATCATTCACCTTTCCTTGGCTCATGTTTGTTATATAACTGTGCCTATACAGTAAACCTGATGAGAGGTTACATTTTGACAGCTTCTTCTGTCTTCTGTTTGTCTTCTCTAAGTTGGGAGAAAAGGGTGCAAAAACAATCTATGTACATATTTTCTTAATGTGAAATTAGGACTGAAACCTTAATAGTAGGAAGGCACATTAATTGAATGCTATAAGAGTTGTGATTTGATTCTGTTTTGATTTTGTGTGTGTGTGTGTGCCCGTGCAATGATAGTGTGGTTGTTTCAGTGGTTCCAGTAACTTTAATACCACATAAACACTAAAATTATGAAGGTGTCTGAAGGCTAATTTATCCTCCATGTATCAAAAGATACAAGGTGACAAGTTGTCAGTTCATGAGGCTGGAAGTTGGGAGATTGATTTCCTAATCCATTCTCCCAGACTGAATTCTGGGGCAGACGTAGAGCAAGTCGCAGAGCCTCTCTGCACTGTAGCTCCTTGTCTTCAGTGCAAGCAGGAGTGCTTCAAGAACAGCAATGAGTGTGTAGCTGAAATCTTCAGCAACGAATCAGTGCATGTGAAGAATTTTTACAACCGCATCCCTCTGAGTGTAAATACAAAAGACTCTTGATAGGAAGATAACCTTTTGAGATTCAGCACCAGCTATCCTGTGTGGTGGCACAAGCTCCAAAGAAGATTGTTCTAATTCTGAATTTCTTTCTTTTCTCTTACTTTATTTTAACCTTTTCATCTCTGCTTTCACAAAGAAGACTTGCACTCTGCTTACAGGTTAGCAACAGTCAGTGAATGAAACTTACAATTTCTTGCTACTACCTTAACTTGTGTGATGAAAATTATTTTCTTCCATATCCCAAAACCATCCTAGGTGGTTTTGCCAGTAGGTGAAACATAGGCAGCTCAGGCTGGCCTTTGGGCACAGCTAGCCTGAAAAAATTTAAAAATTACCAAAAGTCACTGGAACAATATACCGAATGAGATCCCAATTAACAAAAAAAAAAGCTCTGAGTAAGATAACAGAGTTACAGACCTTCCGCTCTGTGTATTTGGCAGTAGCCAAGTCTGTAGAAGTGGTTCTGAAAAAATTATTAGTGGTCATCTGGGTACATATGGACTCTTTAGAAAGAGTCAACATGTAAAGACTCCTGCCTTAAAAATGTATAGGAAATTTTAGGAGACAAAAAAGCATGCGATAATGCAGATGATACTGTCTGCTGGGTTTCCTGAGAAGCTGTTGGAAAGACAGTCAGGAAAAGCTTTTAAAATTTTTGTCTTTTTTTTAAGAAGCAGTAAAAAAAAAGCAACTCCAGTAAAAACTGTCTGTCCCTACAAGATTTAAAGGAATGGCTGAAACATAAGAAATGGAGGATAGGAGTGAAATGACCACATCTTGCAAGGAATGGTGATCACTGGCAGATTTCCCTCGGGATCTTTGTTAAAGTACAGGCTGTTCTCATTGACAGCCTAGGGAAGAGGATGAGCAGTGAGGTGGCAGTTTGTTGACAATACCAAATTATTCCAGGTGGCAGGGACAGCAGCAGACTGAAGAATTGCACTCTAGTTGTGAGAACACAAGGGTGACTCACTGTGGAGTTTAAAAAACCAGAAGAAATTCTGTGTAGGTAAATAGAAAGGGCTGTGCATGAGGAAGCAAAAAGCAGTCTCAGCTCCTCGTGCAACTGACCTCCAAAATGACAATTATCACCCAAGTGTGGGATTTTGGTGCAAGAGTATGTAGCTCTGTGAAAATGTGAACTGAAGGCTCAGTACAAAAAAAAAGACAAATTGAATGTAATCAATTAATAAAAAAAGGGCAGACAACAAACCAGAAATTATCTCAGTGCCAGTTTAAAAAGCTGTGGTTATTCTTACTTTTCTTTTAGGCATCCTCTTCTGGATAATTCCTCCCCCAAGTCATTACTATACCAAAGAGATGTTCAGAATGGCTGGAGGAAATGCTTAAGCCATTTCCCAGCTCCACAAAGGCATTTAACAGTATCACCTCATCAAGGACATCAGACAAGAAACTGATAAGACAAGATACTGACCCAAAGCAATAATTTTAATTTTTTTGTGTTAGTGTGCCCTTTTGAATTTCATTTACAAAGTATTTATTCTTGATTTTTGATGCTGAAGGAAAGTGAGAGAAATTGATTTGGGTTTTGTCTCATCTTGACATGCTGTCAGTCTGCCAGCCCTATTCTAATAATTTTTGAATCTGTTGCTCAGTTGCAAACAATGTGATAATGTTAGAAAATGCAGATGTGTACAATTGTACGTGTTTTGTGAAAGTTTATATTATATGCTATCCACATGTAGAGATGTGCAAGTGATGTGTTTAAATGCCTCGGCTGTTAAAAAAACATACATCAGAGCTCCTCTCTTCTTTGAGTGGTAATTATCCAAGACCAAAAGGCAGAGGAAACTTGGTTTTCTCACTTCAGCTGTGCACAGAACTTGTTCATTGTATTCTTTGTCCTTGGCTTAGAGAAGGCTTGCTTTTCTCTGAAAATTTCTGCAGCAGTCTGAGTTGGTCATTACTTGCGCTTCATTTTTCTTGCAGCTGCAGGAGTCCAATACTGACAGGCAACTCATTGAGACCTCTCCAGTTCTTCAAAAGCTTACAGAGTTTGAGGAAGCAATTGGAGTCATCTTTACTCATGTTCGGCTTCTAGCACGTGCATTCACTCTGAGGACAGTGGGCTTTAACCATCTGACTCTGTGAGTACATAGCATGAGTCCTCATGTTGGCCCTCGTGTTAGAGCATTCCAGATTGCCTTGTTTGTAAACAAACTATGTTACATCTGTTTCCTGGAAGAGAATAGAGCAGCTGTGTTCACAAGCCCGCCTGGCTCAGTATGCCCCCTCTGACAGTAGTCAGTAGCAAATACCGTGGGAAAGACTGTAGAAGGTGTTGGAGACCTACCCTGGTGTTTATTTTGAGCTTTCTGCATCACTGATATTTGTACATCACTCCTGAGACAGTAGCAAAACATACCTGGAGGTACATTTGGGCAGAGAAAAGAAGTAAAATTTGGTCCAAGCATAGCCCTTGTGTTCTGTTGCTTGCAAAGCTGCCAGGCCTTGTTTTCAAGGAAACAATATTACAGAATATGTCGAGTTGGAAGGGACCCGTCAGGTTCATCAAGTCCAACTCCTGGCCCTGCACAGGGCACCCCAGGAATCACACTATGTGCCTGAGAGTGTTGTCCACACACTTTCTGGACTCAGCCAGGCTTGGTGCTGTGACCACTTCCCTGCTGAGCCTTTCCAGTGTTAAACTACCCTCTGGGTGAAAAACTTCTTCCTGATATCCAACTTAAACCTCCCCTGACTCAGCTTCTTGCTGTTTCCTTGAGCCCTCTCTCTGGTTATGAAAGTGAAGAGGTCGGTACCGGCCCCTCCCCTTCCCCTCTGCAGTGAGGTCTCCCTCAGTCTCCTCCAGGCTGAACAGACAAAGTGATCTCAGCTGCTCCTCCTACGGATTCCCCTCCAGACCTTTCACCATTGCCATTGCTCGCCTTTGGACCCTCTCTAAGAGCTTAATGTCATCTTTGTATTGTGGCACCCCAAACTGTCCCCAGGCCTCAAGGTGAGGCTGTCCCCATGCAGAGCAGAGCGGGACAATCCCCTCCCTTGCCCGGCTGGCGATGCTGTGCCTGATGCCCCCCAGGACAGGGTTGGCCCTCCTGGCTGCCAGGGCACTGCTGACTCGTACGCACCATAAACCAGGGCCTCGAGGTCCATTTCCACAGTGCTTGTCTCCAGCCTCTCATTCCCCACTTGCCTTGTCCGAGACAGAGAATCTGGCCCTTGCCCTTGTTAAACTTTATATCAGTGGTTACCCTCTCCAGGATCTTGTATGAGTTTGAACCCTGATCCTTTTCTTTCTTGTGAATGGGCAGACATTTTTCTCTGTTGAAGTCATTGCATTCATTATTTCACTTTCTTAAAACAAATTTGAAATAGACATTTATCCCATTGCAGATTTGATGTCAACTGCTCTTCTCCTTCATTTAGTCTGTGATCTAATGATTGCATTTATTTGTAGGTATCCCGATTTGCTTTTTGCCTGTAAGTTGGTGTTACTACAGTAATGAGCTGTGTTTTCATCTCACCTGATTAACACTGAAAAATTGTCTTAAATGTGTTTGGAAATGAGCAAGGCTCACTTTCAGATCACTCTTCATTTTAATTTGTGTGTGCATGCTGGTTTTGGTTTTTTCCTCACTGAGTGCTTATTGATTTTGCTGCATTGATGTCTCATTTTTCAGAGGCCACAACCAGAGGATGGAATTCCTGGGTGACTCCATAATGCAGTTGGTAGCCACAGAGTATTTATTCATACATTTCCCCGATCATCATGAAGGGCACTTAACGGTGAGACTGCCATCAGTCATATTCTCCATAAGAGCAAGAGTGGGATGGAGACTGAAATTATCGGAACAGCTAGTGAATTATTCTGAGTTTGATTAATAAAAGAAGCCTCAGCAACCACTGCTCTTAATAAGGCTTTGTTAATTTTAAGTCATGAGCACTGCAATGAATAGAAAATGGTGATTTATGAGCCCACTGCAATAATTTCTGTTCAGTCTGTGAAATGGATCAAAAATTTTAAAGATCCCAACAATGAAATTGAGGGCTATGACTAGTTCTTGTTTAAAGATGGGTATCTTAAACCATTTTTTTAAATAGATGTATCACATGACTTTTTTTTATTCCTGACTTCTAGTCTGTTGAACTTGCATACAGGTAGGGTTATACATCCTGATAAAAAGATTTTACAATTTATTTTGGTCTGGTTTACTTCTTGTCTTCAATCTAGAGCTTCTGTGGTAGCTTTTGAATTTAATTTTACTGTAGATACAGTCATCTGTTGATTGCTATAGCCTTTTAGCCTCTCTTATCTGGACTTCAAACAACTCAGTTTGGGGATCTTTCACCAATTTACACTACTTTAAACACAGTGTGGTAGTATTTGTAATTTTTTCCTGATTGATTCATTTAGTACTGCACCTGGAGAGTTGTGGCTTTGTTTGCAAGTAACAAATTTTCTTCAGCCTACTAAATTTTTTTAGTTTACTTGAACAACAAAACAATACATGTATCAGGAATGTGAGTCGAGTTTTCTAGTTAAAGTTAGGATGTAGCCTAATTTTAGAGTGGTTTCCTCAGATCAATAAAGGGATGGCAGTGCTAAGTCTCTAGCAGGCAATGTGTTATCAAGAATACGATTCTTGAATCTTTTGGGCTAAAGCTGTTTACAAGGAAAAAAAATACATGTTGTGACTTAAAGTAACTTGATTTTTTCTTCACCATTTCTTAAGTGTCAGTTACATTTGTATGGGTTCTTCTGCACCATTCAGGAGACAGGATATAAAGCTTGGTGGAGTTTTTTGCTTTCTACATGACTTCTAAGAGTGTAGGCATCCGTGATAAGATAACTCTTGCAAGAACTGTTTGGCCAGGAGGATATGAAATGTTGCTGTTAATGGGTGTAAATACAGAACAATGATTAGAATGTCTTTGTGTTGCTTCATGTAATGATAAGTGAGTTGGCAAGTACAAGTTGCATGCTTCAGGTTTTTAGGCAAAACTGCAAAGTTGGAGCGGATGCTGAAAACACATGAAGATATGAAGAAATAGGCAATGCCTAAAATAAAATTTGAACTTTGGAGATGTGCATGCAGAGAAGAAGAAAATTATCTTAAAATGTTTTTAAATTTGAGGACAAATGAAATGAGACATGAGAAAGGAGACTGAAAAAGTGGAGTCTGAAAAGAAACAGCAAACACTGAGCTCTTTCTCCTGTCATCTGGGAACATTCTTAAATTTGGAGTAATAGTTGAACATCAGCTAAATGGTGTCTGATGTGTTGAGGGCAATTTTGGTCAAGGATTCCATTTGACTGGCAATGCACTGGCTTCCCAGTGTGGAGTGATTGCTTGTGGAGAGATGTCTGCAAATTAACTATATTTAAGAAAAAGAAAGGAGCATATAGTCTCATCTACATACTTGGAGAGAGCCAAATAATGTTCCAAAAAAGAAATTGACGTTTTGTTGGATGTTAGAAGATACAGCTTCTCCAGTACTGGATTATGGATACATTCTTCTGGTACAGTCATGAGTGGTAGTATGTTGGGTGAAGATGGAAGAATTAGAAAAAAATCTACTTTGTAATTAGAGTCAAGGTCCATTTGAGCATATCATGTGTCACAGCATCTGCAGTGATGCAGGCTGTGTGTTACCAGAGTAGAGACTAAATCTAAAAAAGCTGCTGGAAAGGCACAGGGGCTGTGTCTTCTCTATATCTTTAAGGGGAATTTAATTTCTTGCCAGATCACACTTGTAGAGGAGGCAAATTCTAATACAGAGCAAGTTGATAACCACAGTGCTAAAAGGATAACTGGGGATTTTTTCTATCTGTAATTCACTGGGTAATGGTTGCTCTTTGTTTTATGATACCACTAATCATGGTTATGGATCCCATCAAAATAAATAGTCTTCAAACACAACAAAAGAAATCCTTCTTCCTCCATTACGACGAACAGATTTTTGCCACAGGACACTGCAGTTCTGTCTCACAGGTTGCATATTAGGGTATTGTACTTAGGGTACTTACGATATTGTTGGGGAAAGTATAGTTTGTTTATCTTAAGGACTTCAAAGAATTTTGAAAAGGAACAAGTAGAAAATGAGTTTAAGCATAGGTTAGGGAGGCAGTTAATGCTATCTGCAGTCTGCCTAGTTTTCGAAGATCAGGTTGTGAGTATCTGCTTCATACATCATTGACAAACAAATTATGAACATACTGTACTTTATTTATCTGTTGTGAGAGATGAAGTATCAAGTGCAGCAAATAAATCTTGATTTTTCATAAGCTCAGTTGAGGTGCTGGAGCCAGGTGGCATATGACTTGGATCTAATAAGCTGAGCAAATGTGATACGGAAGACAAAGAGAGAAAAAAATGTGTGTGCAGCGTCTCAACTCTAGATTGCACATAAACAGTGGAAAGGAGAGACATTCTTTACTTCTCACCCTTACCTGCCATTGTAGCTCTAAGTTCTTTAATGCTGTTCCATTTAAAGCAAAAAAGCAAACAAACAGGAAAAAAGCTGACCTTGCCAAAGGTTCAGAAATTCCCCGTAGAATTCCAAATACTCCTTTAAACTGTGTGGGATTATATCTTTGGTAAAGCTCTATGTTTAAGTAGTCTGCCTGGAGCCAAGGGTAAGTATTTTGGGGACACATCCTTGACATTGTCGTATATGGAACATGATAGGGCAGATCCTTGTCAGGGATGCACTGGCTCAGCTGTGCTGCCTTCTAGCAGAGCAAATAGTACATACAGGCTGTCCAACTGAGTATTTTTTTCTCTGGCCAAAGGAATGGAGCAGCTTCCTCATCTGCTAGTTCTGAAACAAGGACTTATCTTGCTTTAATGTGTATTTGGTTTAGTCACCACGTATTTATTTATTATTTGGTGGACACTGGGGACTGTTCCATAGACTCCAAAATATTGTTTATTTACAGATTATGTGGGAAAATATATACGACTGTGTATTACTTAAACTAGGAAACTGCAGATTAGCTGAGAAAGTACAGGGCTCATGAAGAGATGGTACATCATTGCAAAGAAGCTACAAACAAGCATTTTAAATGGATGACATATATTCAGAAGTAATGTGTCCATAGAATAAATAAAGATTGGTGAGAAGAATTGAAACAAAAAGAAAAATCGCCAGTAGAAACAATGACAGTGTATGTGTTTATATAAATCACTTGAGATGTCCTGAAACAAAATGTCAGTAAACTGATAGAAGTGAGAAACCTCAAGGATGAAAGTAACTTTTTCTCCCCAGCTCTCCTACATTTTGTAGTTTGTTTTTGGTAACTGTTATTATGGAATGGAACATCTTTCTTTTGCAGCTGTTGAGAAGTTCTTTGGTGAACAACAGGACACAGGCCAAGGTGGCAGAAGAGCTGGGTATGCAAGAGTTTGCCATCACTAATGACAAGACAAAAAGACCTGTAACTCTTCGAACTAAGACTTTGGCTGATCTCTTGGAATGTGAGTTAATTTGGTTAAAATAACTTAGTACTTAATGACTTCCTTTTCCTTGGGGCTTGTTTAAGAAAGCCATTAGAAATCCCCTAAATCACTATTAAAAATGTATGTTCAGGTTTCCACATGAATTGTGCCTGTACCTCTGAAAGCCAGATATTTGAAGACTAGCTTAGATTTTTGAAGTCTGTGTGAAAGCATGAAGGAGGCATAATTGCAGATAGAAAATTGAAGGCTTAGAAATTGAGGGGTCATGATGACCAGGTCAAAAGCATGTCTTCAAAGTTAAAGCTTATACTCTGAGTTGAGCTATTTAACAGCAGTTTCAGTGTTTAATTAATATGTTCTTGATTCTGTTGGAAGACTGAGTAGTTCCTTCAGCAGATGAATATTTCTGTGGTTCATTTGTCTGCATTTTAGGAGGTTTTAAAATGGTCACTCCACAAGAGGGAAGGCTACATGGAAATTATTTTTAGTCCATTTTTGGAAGTTTGTGCTACCTTTTTTCCACAGAAAGTGGAAACAGTAAGAAATATCCTGCAAAGAAAGTAAATCCCTATCTTGTATATTTCGATGTATTTTGCAAGCCATTCAGACCACTTGGCTTTTGCAAAATCCTGTAAGCAAATGGAAATAGCACACGAAAAGGAGTGATTTATATCTAAATTATTTTATGGTACCCAGTAGAGGTTTGTATGTAAGTATTCATGGTCTCCTGGTTAAAATGTGAGATTAGGAACAGAGTGTTGTTTCTAGCACTTTGAATGACTGGGTGGATTTGGGTAAATCACTTAATCTCTTGGTCAACTTGATTTTTTTTTTCCTGAGTATGCAGCATAATACCCTCATCAGATCACTGCTCTGAAATGTAATTGAACATGGCCATTAAGTACTCAGAGATACTTGTTTCTAAAAGTGCAAGCCAATAATGTTCGCCTTGGATGAGTGACAGTACCTTTTCCCCCCCCAGCCTTTATTGCTGCCCTGTACATTGATAAAGATTTGGAATACGTTCACACTTTCATGAATGTTTGCTTTTTTCCACGGCTGAAGGTAAGATCAGTCAGTTTCCTGCTTTCCTGCCACTGTGTTTTAACACATTGTTGCATTTGAGACTCTTACTACAATCTCTCAATCATAAAAGCATCTTTGTGGACTTTCTACAGGAGTTTATTTTAAATCAAGATTGGAATGATCCTAAATCTCAGCTTCAGCAGTGCTGCTTGACTCTCAGGACAGAAGGAAAAGAGCCGGACATTCCTCTTTACAAGTAAGAGCAGGCATCTTATGGATACCAGCTAATTATAAATCTTCCTTGTATATGGAGCCAGATGCGATCAGTCACCCTGCATTTTTCCCATAGTTTGTTTGTATTGTCTCTGTCCAAGCCCTCTAGTCTCTCTTTGTCTGAAGATGGAAAATATTGAAACCAGTGTTTTCTAAGGTTTAGGTGTTTTAAGCCATTACAAGGAAGAGTTAGTAAGCATTTTACCTTTACGGTTGTAAGGGAAAAATACAGTTTTTGTTTTGGAGTGAAGTATTGAATTGGTGTAATTCTATATTTGTTTTTCTTTTTAACGTAAGGAATGGCAGTATTAAATGAAAGGAGTTAAGCAAATGGCTGTTTTGTTATGAGGTCAAGATATCTCCATTCTATTCTCAGTAACAGATGAAGTTTCTTGACATTATTATGCAAACACAAAAATCCTTTATGTTACACCTCCCGATTATAGTCACCATTTCGCATCCACAGTCAGGCACTGAAGGGCAACACAGGTTTTGGGCATTTTTGCTGTTCAGTTCAGCTCAAATGTTCCCCTTTTCAATGACAAAGAGCTCAGGGCAGTGAACCTTTTAACTTGTACACCTCAGGTAGATACCTGAAGCTGGATGGATAGGTCTTCCTTTTCGCTTTCAGTTGCTAAATAGTGTAGTAGGTGCTTCAGAGAGATAATAAATAACAAACTTAGGCTGTATATTGCATCCATATCCATTCAGTTAATGTAGGAGAGGGTGCAATGTTAGCCCCCAAAAGAAGGGTTGAAGCTGTGAAAGTTCAAGGCTTGTGTTTTTGGGATTATTACATCAAAAAGATAGGAAGAATGAAAGTGTCAGTGCATTTGTCACAGGTACTGAAGTAAGGTTTCCAATTGCAATGTAGCAGAATGAAAGTGTCAGTGCATTTGTCACAGGTACTGAAGTAAGGTTTCCAATTGCAATGTAGCAGTTCAGTGACAGTGACACACACTGCACTCCAGAAGTGCCATCCCTTTAACGCTGCAGCCGGTGCTCTGCAGGTCTGACCCCTCCGTGTCTCTCCGTGAAGGTTCAGGGCTTTGTCTTGAGTGAGGGGGACAAACACAATAAAAACAATTCCCCATTTTTGTAAAAACCACTTAGTATCAAGTACCAAATGTTTGTTTTGTTTTGCTGTGATGATAAATTGATTTTTATAGTACAGCTCAGACCTAGTAATAACACTGTTATCTTCCTATTATCTTGTTAAATTCCTTTTCTTGGGGTTATCTATTTCAGTGCAGTCAGTACTATTGCTTTTAAATTTAGGGTGGGTTTTATTTGCTCTTGTCACAGTGCACAGAGAGATGGAGTACTTTAGTTAGATACTTTAAAAATTGATGTGAAACCCGTGCTCCTTCTAAAAAGAAACAAGGTAGCGGACAGAACTTGATCTGAAGGTGGGGAGAGATTTGGGACAGCAGTAAGAAACTGCAAAAGAAGCAATTCATTGCACATCTAGGCAATTACCTTTTCCCTTTTAGATGGTTGTTGATGTATGTCCTAGACTTTGGGTCAAATGGAAAGTTTGTTTTGTGACAAACTAACTTTTCAAAGCTGATGGAAAATTTCTTTGTACTGTGCTAATTCAGTGTAGGGAGCTACCATGTCTAATACAAAGTCCTTGTAAAACCTTGCTACCTGCAGAACTCTCAGGGACTAAACTTTTAGTGCACACACAATTGTATGGGTGTGCTTATTGCAATTGCACAGCTATGCATAATTTATTACTTTATTACAAGTGTTTTCACAGTGTTTGAACACTTCATGTTAGAGGTGGCATTTTTGCTTATAGGTTAAATAAAGTTTTAATTTTCATGTGGTGCTCCTGAGTGAGCCTGGAGGAATAAGTGGGATCGATATAAATGCTGTTCGGGTAATCTCTGGGTTAATGTGATCTGTACAGACGTCCCTCAACCCTTGCTCTACGTTTTGCATTGATTGCACTGTGTGTATTGACCAGACTGAAAGCTTGGTGATCTATGTGCCACAAACAGATTCTGTGTTTTAATACTCCCTACTTGAATAAAATATTTCTTCTTTCAGGACCTTGCAGACAGTGGGACCTTCTCATGCCAGGACATACACAGTAGCTGTTTACTTCAAAGGGGAAAGAATAGGATGTGGTAAAGGCCCAAGGTACAGTAAAAAATTAATCACAATGTGTTAGAGTGTGATGGTGTCCAAAATGACTAGCCAATGGAGATAGACAGTTGTATAGTTTGCCGTAGATTAGGAAGACTGTAGAGCCTTCTTCAAACTTTTCTGCTTTGGGAATACCTGAAGGGCTCAATGTATAATTTTGAATCTTAAGCTTATTTTGGTGAACTTGCCTTAAAGGTGGCTAGCAATGCTAACTATTTGTGGCTCTCAGACTAGGTTTGTGGCTCTCAGACTAGAAAATGCAAAACAGCTTCCAGGAAATAGCGTCTTTATTTTGGGATTTGCTCCTGGATTACTATGCAGTTTACACTGGCGAGTTAAGAGTGCCACACTATTACGGATTTTTTTTTCTGAGGTTACTACTTCTAGGCATTTTGGAATGGTTTTAAGGGTTCAAAGACTTCAACCATGAGCCCCAAAAGCCTCATTTTATGCTACCAAATCTGATGGTGGTTATAAAAATATGGCTTTTTTTAACATGCATACATCTGTGATTTTGTTCCTTTTTTTCTCTCAAGTAAAAGCAAATGCTTTAGTGAAGAATGGACTGAAATATTTTGTTATTGTTATTGATCTAAGTTAAAAATATTCTACTGGAGCTGTAGTACTATTACGTATTTATGGAAAGGCTGATATATCATGCACTCTGGGAATTACTAGCTGGTGGTTATCCAAAAAGTTTTATTAGAAAAGACTAGTGCTCCACTTTGTCAGAAGCTTTAGTTTATTCTCTACAGTTTAGATCTCATGTATCATGTTTTTGTTTGGCTTTCACAGTATTCAGCAAGCAGAAATGGGAGCTGCAATGGACGCACTTGAAAAATGTAAGATACTTGGGCAACAGAGAATTCCTACTTTATTTCCTTCTTCTTTAGTGAGGCAAGGTGCAGGTTTTGTGGGGGATAAGTTCTGAACAGAACACATGTGCTAAGGGCTGTCAGCTTCTAAGCAGCAGGTTTTCCTCTTAGTACTTTCAAGACAGTTTTGTGGCGGTTCAAGTTAATATGATCTCAACAGGTATTTATTAAAGGGAGTTGATCAGCTACAGAGGGTGCAGCTTCCAGGGAACTCTATGCAGTAAAGTTTCATTGAGGTTTTCCATGCTTAAGTATGCAGTGAGATGAGACTGCATAGTCTCTGATGCTCTGGTTGTCTCACCCTTTAATTCAGGAGAAGAGGAAAATGCGACCTTAGAAAATAAAATTTCATCTCAGATTATCAGTAGACTAGGTTAAAATCTAACAGGCAGATCCCCAGCAATTTAAATCGATATTTGTCTGTCAAGAAGGGCTAATATCAGCTGCAGATCCAGAGATCTGTGTATACATCTCTCTAAATTATGTGCTGCATGGACATGGGAGCAGTCCTTCATTGAAATGTAGTCTCAGATAAGAATGAGTGTGGGCAAGCTTCTTATATGAAATAACTTTGGTCAGTTGGGTTAAAGTACCAGGTGTGGATGACCTGTAAGCAAATAGATTACAAGCATTTTGTGCAGCAGAAATTCTCTTAATGAGAAGAACATGGGAAGTCAATTTTTTTGCATTTCATTCAAAGGAAACACATGCACTTCCTCAGATGTCAAAGGTTTTTAGTCTGTTATCTCTGCATCTGGAAATTCAAGAGCTTAAAAATTTCAGAAGGCAATGAATCTCTGTAGTTCAGATACGTTTTTATATCCATCTGCTAAGCATATACTTCTCACCACCAGTAAATTTGACAAGTAGAAAAATGTAACTTCCCTTCTCTGCTGAGTATCTGCAAGATGTTACTGGAGTTTCCTTTGAGTGAATTTTCTTGTGACAGTATCACCACTCAAGAGAGCTGTGAGTTTCGTGGCCTATCAATCCAAGGACTTCACAGCTCTCTTCTGACATACATATTTGTTTAAATACCATAGACCTCTAGAGGTCTGTGCTCCTGCTGCCCTTCAAAACAGAGCCAACTTTCAAGTTAGTTTCTTTCTGCCTTGCCTGTCAAGTTTTGATTATCTTTAGGGATGGAGGTTACACAACCTTTAAGGGCCCCTGTTCTATTATGTATATGGTTGTGGAGTGGAGTTGTTTGGTTTGGTTGGTTTTTTTGTTGGGTTTTTTTAATGCATAAGTAGTTAACTTCAAGTGAAAGTAGTTTTCATGTACCTGTTTATATGATGGCCATGATGAATTTATTAGGTGAATTTCCTTCTTGCCGTCCTAAACATATTAGAACAGGTTGCTACCGAGCTGAGTTCTTAAAGAATCATGTTATAGGCGCAGTGCTGAAAATCTGATTTTCATTTTATGGGGCACATGAGCAACAAAATATCCCAGAACTCCATTAAACAAAGCACTAGTGTTTTTAAAAACAACAGCAATTTAAAACCAATTTTGTTTAGATTGCTTTCTGGTTTAAATAAATATACTCTCCTATGCCCAAGTTGTAAATAACTGATGAATAAACCTTTTATTCCTGTAGTATATATAATAAAGGGCACAAATTTCACTGGCCAATAAAACAAAGCAGTAGAAAGTTATTCTGCTCTACCACAAACTCCTGCAGTTTATGTGGCTTCTGCACCATATTCTCTAGCTGAGAATCCATGCTGCCTGGGACCCAGAAAAAGGAGGAAAAAGCTTGGTGCCCAGCTCCAAGCTGAGAAGCCTCAGCTACATTCTCTCTCAATAGCCAGTGACAGAGAGAGCAGCCCTTTGCCAAGACATCGACCAAATTTGTTTATAGCTTTAAAGGTCAGGGTAGTAACCTTTTGCATTCATTTCAGACCGGATAGGGAGCCAGTGCTGATCCCAGAGCTCTGTGTGATCCCAGCAGGATTTAGCACCACCTGCAGCCTGTCACATACTCTACACCCCTTTGCTTTCTGACTGGCTGGAGGGTGCAGGTCTCCACAGCACAGACACATGTGAATGTCAGCACCCTGGTCATGCAGAAAACATCATTTTCTGTGAGCAGTGTGCTGAAGTGAGAGCAATTCTGTTCAATTATATAAGCTGTTTTTACAGTCTCAGTTCTGATGTGTACCTACATATCAGCCAGTGGACAAATGCCTGAAAGCAGAAGCATCCATCTCCCCAGCTATTTCTCCATCACCTCAGCCTTGTCCAGTCTGTTTTAGGCAGTCTTCACTCATCCATGCTCTCAGACTATGCTAAGGCTGTCTTCTGCTACATAGCCAAGCATTAAGTTTTTCAGGAACAGATTTTACTGCATTCCATCTTGCTACACTAATACTTTCCCATTAGGATCCCTGCCATAATGTGGGGCTTACAGTCGATTCTGCATGGTCTAAAACAATAATAAAAATAATGGAAACATCTGTACAGTGCTTGAAACCAGTGGCTCATACTTTTTGGAGTGAGAACAAGACAAAAAACCCTGACAGCATTGACAGTAGTTTCACATTCATTTTTCAGTATCGACCACCTGTTGCTAAGGGAACAGAATGTAAAATCAGGTAATACCTGGCCATGTTGCTATACCAGGATTTTATATTTTATTTTTGTGAGTGTATTAGATTTGGCAGTGCTTTGTAGCAGGAGAAACAGATGTAAAGAAATCATAAAGAAACCAAGGTCTTATGACACAGTCCTGGTTTACTATGTATTATAAGAAATAAATGAGTAAAAATGGTGACAACATTGTTCCCCCCTACCTCTAATAACATCAAAGTTTAAAACAAAACAAGCTGAGGCTTTCTCTGTTACCAGTTTGTTTATTAATGTAAAATATTTCTCCTTGTGTCAGATAACTTTCCCCAGATGGCCCATCAGAAACGGTTCATTGAACGGAAGTACAGACAGGAGTTGAAAGAACTGAGGTGGGAAAGAGAGCATCAAGAGAGAGAGCCAGAAGAGACTGAAGAAGCAAGGAAATGAAAGGAGGGCACAGAAGCAGTGGCATATTTACTTACTTAATAACTCTGACTGTGGCCTATGGAGACCTAACCTAGTTTCTTGCAGATGATGAATGAAGAGTGCCTGTTGATATCAAAAAGAAAATTGTAATCTCTTCCTTAAAAAGTGTGTGCAACTCTAGTATCTCTTAAGTTTGGTTTTAAGTTTGGCTTTTTAATAAGATTTGGGTTTAAATCCTTTTAATTTTTATGAAAAGTTGTTGATTATTTTTATTATTTTTACTGTCTTGTATGAAGTAATAAAGTATTAATTTCAAAAGCTAATAGGAGGAAAAGGTGTTTGACAATTGTCTCCTATGTCTAAGTGCTGTGTTGTCAGTGACCAGCAAAGTTACTGCATGAACTCTGCTGTGGAGGAGGAAAGTGTTATGAGAAACTAATTCAGCTGAGCACTTTAGCATGTACCTAACTTAAGTTTTGCAGCTAAATTTACTTCTTGAGTGTGCTAAACCAGAGCTATAAAGTTCAGGCCCTTTTTTACAGAAAATGGTACAGTAATTTAAAGGAGATACTCAGTTTTGCTTTGAACAGTGGATGCCACATCTGAAATGTGATACAGATATGTGTGGGAGATTGAGGAGTTTTGGTTTTAAATCACTGTTATAAGACTCGGAAGAAAAAGGTAATTATGAAGCAAGAGAATGGTTATTGCTTTTGTAGAGAATGTTCATGTAGTTTACATTAACAAGTTCAGTTTCTTTCTCAACTTCTTGTTCTGTCAGGCTGGTGTCTACTTTAATGGATTTCTTTGACAAGAAGATACCAGTGTGGCCATTACTGTGAAATGGTGTATTAGAAACTCTATATGGGTGCTGTTCCAGATAGGTTCACTGAAAACAGTTTTTGTCAAAAGGAGAGCAGTTTGTCCCCAAAGTGTAGTTCAAAGGTAGTGTGCAGTTTTAAGTCACCCAATTTCCTTGATTTTTTTGGTGTCTGTGGCTTGTATTAGACAGACAGATGTTTCTTCTATAAAAGCTCGGAACAGCACCAGAAATGGAACCACTGTCTCTGTTGGTATTTTTTCCCACTGGTTACCAGTGTTGTTTGTTCTTTTAATTTTGCTGCTTCAAGCCATTCATTTCCATTAAGCTGGATTCTCAGTTAATACAGTCCCTTGGTATGTATTGTATAGTCATTTTTTATCTTTCTTTTCTGATAAGCAAAACAGATTGAACCCTTATTCTCCTTAGCTGCGTATTTTCTTCCCGAAAGGAGGAAAGATCCTTTTTGGCCAGTCATTTCTGCATTGTCTGATGTACCACAGCTGTATGTGTTAAAATAAGGGCAGCTTGGTGAGCATGGGTGCACAAGTCTGGCCTAAGGAATTCTTGCAGACTTGTGGAAGGAAACTTCTACCCGATGGCCACACTATTCTGAGCAGCTGCTTCAGTCTGAAACACCTCTCTGTAGGTGTGTGATGGACATCAGGGAAAGCACTTCATTGCAGGTGCCAAAGTAGACACAAATGAAGCTGAAAAATTCAGACTACTCAAATGTCTTCCCAAAGTTTCACTTCTGGGCTAATACGTGTATTTTCAGAAGCATACTTTTCTACCCTTGCAATGTGAGATGCACTTAAATAAGGGGGGGGGAGGGGGATTTACCCTTGAGCCCACAACACTACCTCACTTCTTCCAGCTTCTATGATTTGCCTTTTCTTAATGGATTGATGCTTTAAATCCATTTCAGAGGATGAGAGAAAAGAAAAAAACAAACACATTCTGTAATTTAGAGAGTGATAATAAACCATTAAAACGTAAAGGAGGGAATAAAAACAAGGTAAAGGCCGGGAGCTGCTCTCTGCTGAATGCTGCTGCCATTTGACTTTTGAGAAGTGATTGTAACTTTTAGCTTCAGTCTGTAAATAAAAAGCTGAAATGCTTCTCAAGAGTAGGAAGCTTGAAAAGCACCAGCAACTCCCCTGTCCACGAGTCTTTTGTATTTCAAATTCTTTTGTATAATTGCCCATCTGCTTCTAGCAGTATGATGAAATGGTGCAGTGCTAGAGGGTTAAGTGTAACTGTGTAAATCCTCATTTTATTTTTCCCTCTTAACTGTGACCAGTTTCATATGTTTAACAAATAGAAAATTACCTCATTTTCAGGTGTATGTTTGCTTAGCAAGTATCAGCATATCTGACATCACCAAAGTACCCCAGTGGAATTGTTAGCTCATAGTTTAACATTACCTTCATTATTCCTATATACAATTTCACTTTTCAGCTGTAAGGAGACTGCAATCTTATTCATAAATATTTTCATTAAAATAGATTGAATTTATCAGATAGGCTGTTTCGGGGGAGGAACGCAGAACTGTTCTTTTTTTCTTCTTTGACCCAGAAATTGCTTGGAAAAAACAAACTTTTAAAACAATTTCTGCATTCCAGTTACTGCAGTTAATGAATTTTAGGTTTTCCTCAATAAAATGCAGATGATAACTGTGTTTTCACAAGTGGGCTATTTTCCCTTTTTTCACTGCATAAGTGTGGGCTAGGAAGATTGCTTGAAGCAATTTTGTTTTCCTTGTCTTGAGAACAAAAAACAAAAGGTAAAAAAAATCCTGTTTCCTTTGTTCAAACAGCAGTGTCTTTTCTGTGTATGGGCTGTCTAAAAGAAGTGGCTGTGAATGTTCCTGTTAATTTCAGGAGTTATGTGAAATGTGAGCACAGTCCTTTACAACAGACACCAAGGAGGGGAAGCCTCTCTAAGTTGCCTTTGGTAAAAATTATCATTGCACTCGTGCTAATCAGTGGAACAGCTGTAGCTTATAACCAAGCAGCTTGTGCTGCTCTTTTGTAAGTGTGAGGGGGTCTCTGCCTTACTGATAAAGTCAGTCCTTTTTTGCTTAAGAGCCTGATCTGTTCTCTGATCTAGAGGGTTCTCTTGCAAGATCCATTGACTTGAGTTGGGTAGAAGTAGATGAATGGAGAACAAGACCATGATCTGCGTGAATCTAGCAGATCCTGTGAATATTTTTAATGTGAATATGTACAGAGCACTGAATAGAATTGTAGCTGATTTGATTGGAGATTTTAGTTGAATTTACATAAAACTCATAATGTTATTTGTAGACCCTACGTCTGCTTTGTAAGATTTCAGTTTCTGGAGGATTATTTAACAGCAGTACTAAGAGAACCTTGGTCTCTAAGATTGTTGTAAACATCGTTGCTAATAAAGTTTCCCAGAAAAGACTTCAGGCATAGTTGTTACTTGCTAAAACAATTTGGAAAGATCAAAAGGCAAATCCAGATCATCTGTCTCCCTACTTCAAAGACTCTGATTATACAGGCAACATATTTAAATGAAATAAGTGGTTCACTTGTAAAAAGTTTCTTTTTGGTGGAAGTTTGTAAAGCTCTGTAAGAGCTATGGGAGTTGCTCATCTGCATCATTTACCACTGTACATTGTCTTTGATGAGGATGGTATTGCAACAGCAATTTCTGTGACCTGTACATCCACCCTGCCTCTCCCCCTTCCTACCCACTCCCCACATCACCGATTCACATTCTTTCTGGGGCCCTAAGATTAAATAGGCTACATGCTCCAGCTGTGCATATTTCTCTATCCATCAGGGAGCAGGTTTGCCTTAGAGGCCCTTTTCTTCACCTGCCTGCTACAGGTAACAAAGGGAGCACCAGCTTGCACTCAAGAGTCTTGCTAAGTATATTTCCCTTTGCCTGAATCCTCACTGCATTCCTCAAAAGGATTTCAAAGCCTTTCATGAATAAGGGTATAAGTGATTCGCCTGTGACTTACAACACAATCATACCTGAATGTGTCAGTCATGTCATTTTGTTGCTCTTCACAGCACCTTTGTGGAGGGACTATTTATTCTGTTACTAAGAGATGAAAAGGATGAAATTGTCGCTGGGGTCCAGGGCTCAGGATCTCTGTGGGAGGGCAATGATACCTCATCCAGTGGATGCTGTAGTCTGTGGCTTAAGTATTGTCGTTGAAAGCCTGCTACAGTTCTCTTGCCATGCCTGAGAGGGTCTTCAAGGGAGAAAAAAGAACTTGGCTGGCCACTGACACCCCTCGTCTCCTTTTCCTGTGGAGACTTGGAAAACAATGATCAAGAAGATTGGGGACTCTACCATAAGAAGCCAGAGCCCAAACTGTGTGTTGCTTGTACACCCCTTTAGGAAAAGTAAATAAATAAATAAAACCTTCCACTTAGAGCAGACGTTTCAAACGTAATCCATTAGCAAAGGACAGGCTCTTGAGCTGACAAATTGTGAACTTTTCACTGGCAGAAAGCGGCTCATACATCAGTGGTCTAGAAGTGATGCAGCAGTGATGGGTAAGTGTTTGTCACTGGAGGTAGCTTGTTACTTATTTAAAGATGGGGATGGTGGTCAGGGGAACCCATGGGACCCCACTGATGCAAGCTCAGCCAACATTTCTGAAAAAATAAAGTTACTTCTTTCTAAAAAAAATAAAGTTACTTCCCTGCAAGTTTCCTCCTGTCATTACTTCAGTCATTTACTCTGTCAGAACCATTCTTACACGGTGACCAGTTTTTGCTGCCAACTAGAATTACAATTCAAATATTGCAGCTCTGTTTCCAGAGGGACACTTGAACTGGCAAACAAAAAGCAGCCATTTCTCAATCCAGCAGCATTTGAAAATGCTAATACTATTCTGCATCCAATTATAAATTTCTTTTTTATATAAAAATATAATTAAAATTCTGTAAGATAAGAATTTTTAATGACCTCATTGAACAAGTCATCCAAAATGGCTCCTTTTGCCTTTTGTTCTTGTGATGAAAAACATTGTCAAATACATAAGTGTCTTTTAACTTCATCGTTAAGAAAAAATAAATATCATACCATCTGGAGGAAAAAATGATTTTTTCCTTATCCTTGATGTTTAAAATTTCTGTCATTCAATGCTGCTGTCTTCTTCCTTCTTCCAAAAACCAAACCAAACATTTTAAATGTGTGTTCCACCTGCCAGAATGTGTCAGATTTTACAACCAATATCCCATCTCAGTTGGTGTCTCTAGATTAACACTCAAAATCAGTCTATGTGTTATTGCTTTCTGGGTTTTGAACCAGGGCTTGACCAGACATCCAAAATAGTGTGACACTGCTGACCTTATAAGCCCTCAAAACTTTCAGAGAACTCAATGGCTTTACCCCAAAACAGGTTTTCAAGACTTCCCATTCCTTTTGCTCCCATTACTTTAATTTTAATTACTATTATTTCTCAATGTTTTCATTGTTTATTTGTTCTTAATGGGATCTGCAGCACTATTATCTTCTATTTCAAGGTTCCCTGATCCTTGCTTCTGCTTAGGAGATACGGCATCAATTCCCTGCTCACTGTGAGACTAGAAAATAAATGACCCTGAACTCTTTGCTCTTGCAAGTCGTACCTCAACATCAGAAATCAAGTGCCCACAGCAAGAACAAAAACCTCACTGCACACGCATGGAAATAAAGTACTGAATCTTTCCAGTACAATTTCAGGGGATTCTGTCAGACGTTTTGAGAGAGGTTGTGAATTCTTGAGGCATGCAGTGATGTACTTTTTGCAGCTTATGCTGTGAATTTATGCAATTGGATTAAGTTTGGCATCTATTTCAGCTGGCAGCTTATAAATGGACATTTATACATGTAAGTGAGGAGAGAGAGGTAAGGAAAGGCAAAACAGATGCCTAAAACACTAGAAAAAGGCTTATTTCAGCACTGACTGCTGAGAAGGAGATTGATTTGGATAGAAAAATGTTAACTACTTTCAAATACAGACTGAAAAATATGAGGTTTCAGTGTAACATAAATACAATTCTGTGCCGCATGCTTGGGGTAATGATGGCTTTAAAAAATGCAGTCAGAGCTGAGTTTTATGCAAAGCTAGGAAATAAATCTTATTGGTAAGATATAGCAAATCTATTAGAAGTGAGACGATAAAACTTTAATATCTTAGAGGTACAGAGGTGGGAAGTAATCTAGTAAAGCTGTGATAGTTTTCTAGATTTTAATTAGGAACATAGTTGAATATGTGTGTGTTTGGTGTAAATGCAGTTATGTATGTAAATGTTTATTTACTTAGTGGAACATCTGAAGTTTTCACTCATTGCAACATGATACCCTTTTACCAAGGAAAGAAAAAGGTTTCTCTGTGTTCATTTTTTAACAGGTATTTAGATACTGGTTTTATTGAAGTAGTGTCCAGAGATCTTCACTGTGACTGGGGCTTTTCATGCCAGCTGCTATGAACACAAAATGACAGGCAGTTCCTGACCCAGAAAGAAATAGAAAGGAAGCAATGACTTACTCAAAGTCACCGAACAGGTCAAGGGTAGAAATGACAACAAAACCTGAATCTGTCAAGTCCCAGCTGAGATTTGTCCTCTCTTCATACTGCATAGCTACTTATTTACAGCATTTAGCTTTGGATGTTGTAGCTGGTTTATTTCTGCATTAATATGGGTATTTTAAATTTCATGCACAGCAGCCTAGAATGGGGCTTTACCTAATCTCTTTCATACTGAAAGCTTATAAAAGTAATTTTAAAAAGTAAAAGAAAATTCAAGCAGCTGGTCCTGCGTAGTGGGAGCTTCTCTCCACAGCCAGCAGGTTCACATTTGCTGCTGAGCTCCTGCTGTGGCAGCTCGAGCTCGTAGCTCCAAGGGCACTGCTCAGCATCTCGGGACAGTGCATGAGAGGCGTCACTTGGGTAGGAACCAGCAGCGTTGTCACACTGCGTTGGAGCTGAGGTTTGGCCCTGTTATACACACGCAGGAGAAAGCAGGTCTCCCTTCTGGATTCACAGCCAGTTGTTAGTGCCTGTAGTTTTGTAAAGTCTGTATCCTCACCAGATCCATTAGAGGTTAGTGTGACTCTAAGCACAGGATATATTCCAGCGTGGTGTCAGAAGGAAATAAGCATGCAAACAGCTGTGCTCTCGTCTGTGAAAAGTACTTGGCTTCAAAGCGCCTAAGCTACTTCCTTGGTTCCTTGGAAAGGAATTGTTTGAGAGCTTTTTGGGCCACAGATAGGTAGAAGGGGCCGTGGGTAAGCATTACAAAAAGAGAGGAGCATCCTCTCTTCTTAGTCTTGTACTGCCATGTGTGCTGGTTGCTGCAGGAGGATTGGTGGCTGCTGGCTCCAGGGCAGTAATGGAAGGTGGAGGTGCAGGCTGGAGCATGATCCAGGGCTGGGAGTGTTGTGTGCCAGTACCAGGGCTGGTGAGAACACATCCAGTGCCTTTTCAGCTGGTGAGAAGGCAGGAAGAGGAATGAGCACGGGGTTTAGCCCAGCCTTGACTGGCAGAAACAGGTAAGATGGTAGTGAGAGCTGAGAGTAGAAACACATTCTCCACCCCACAAGCTGTTGTTAACCCCTGACCAAAACTCTATTTCCTGCAAGGCAGTGAGGAGTAAGGCTAGAGATCCAGAGGACAGTACATGAGCAGAAGAGCTCAGTTCCATCAGCTGGTGCTTCCACACTGCTTGGTAATGGCTTATCTCATGGATTCCCATGTTTTAAAGGGGATTTTTGCCTGGTCCCAGGCATACATGCATTGTACAGGCATATGTGTGCACATGTGTGTCGGGAGTGAAACACACAAGGGTGTGTGTGTGTGTGTGTGTGTGTGTGTACAGAGAAGTTTGGGACTGTGCAAGTGTGGAAATGAAGGAGGCCCAGAGAGACAGCTGCATGACTCCTTCGCCTCCCAGGCAGATCTGTCATTTCTGGCTCTAGGATTGGTTTGTTTATTCTGTTTAATGATGCTGACCTTTGTGTTGGATAAGTTGGCCTGTTGCAAGGCTAGGATTTGTTGCCTTTTGGGACTTTAGTTGTTTGGAAGACTGAGGATTTTTTTTACTACATTGGGTCCAAAGAGAATGAATTTTGATGACCCAGCTGCCCTTATAACTCATTTGCCCTTTACCTTTTGACAGAAAAAGTGACTTCAGACTTAGTCATGTGTTAGAGACTGTCTAAATTTGAAGAATATTCTTGTAATAAATGATGTCCTATGGCAAAGAAAAATTCAAAGTTCTTTTGAAAGTTCCTATTTTTACAATGTATTTCATATGCTTTCTTGGGGGAAACCAATCTTGAATTTGCAGTGTGAGTTTTAGAAAGGATTTATCTGGAAAAGTAGAAAAAAATAATTTGGATACATTGGAGGGAGTATTGCCTCAAAATGTATCATCTTCCTCAAGAGATCTTATGCCAATGTTACTTTATCGGTCTCTGTATGAACAACCAGTTTCTTAAGAAATTTTCCCCAAATCTTTCTTGATTTTGGGCCCCCCAATCTGATTCCAGAATCTATTTTAACTAGATGAATCCCTCAGGATTAGCACGGAAGTGTTTGCACCTGAGATGTTTTACAGCACATCAACCGACAGCTTCATCTGTTTTCCAGTCCCTAGAATTTTAGTGGCCATCGTCCTGCAATCCTTATGCCTAAGATTAATTTTAAAACACGTGACTGTCTGTCTCTGTTGAGCTGAGCACATCAGCTGGAAGTGGGAAATCATGTTGTTTTCACTTGCCATCAGTGGCAGTGTCTTTGCAAGCTCTGCTGGCAGCTACAACTTCACTGTCGGCAGCAGGAGGGTCATGCTGGTCACAGCCCAGAGACCCACAGGCTGCCCAGGTGGCCCTGGAGCTCGGGTGACTGTCACACAAATACAAGAGACAAAAATCCTGACCTGTTTGCTTCCCCCCAGCTCCATTGGTCCTGCTGGGTGGAAAGCAGGGAAGGGGGAACAGAGAGATTTTAGTACTTTTCATGGTAAGTTAAGCAGCACTCTCCCTGACTTCTCACAGGAAAGGGATCTGCTGAGTAAGAAAGTGCTAATTTCACATCGTTGTTTTTCGCAGTAGAGCTACGCTGTAAGTACCAAGCCCGAGAGGGACGAGAGCATAGTCAAATTAACAAAAAATAGGTTATGATGATAAATTATTCAAGTGGATAAAATTACTTTGGATTTGGAAGACACTGAAACTTAAGGGCCAGATCCTTTTCTGGTATAAAAAGATTCAGCTTCATTACTTTCAGGGAAACAGAGGGAACTTATATCATTCTGTTCAGGATCTGACTATGACTGGCAGCATAAGCAGTCATTTAAAACACAGTGGCATATATTTCATCTACTTTGGGTGACAGCCATAAGGTGAATGTTTTAAATTCTGACATGGCATAGCCTTTCTTTTGAGATCTGTGGTGTGATTTTAAAGGGGATGAGATAAAAGCTGTGCCTCTCCAAAGGCACATTTTCTCTGATGTTAAAGGAAACAATGTAAAAATATGCTCACTAAATAAATCATCAGGGACTTTCAGAATAGATCACATCCTTATGTCTTAAAACTTGTAATACAACTGAAGTTGTTCACCTTAACTCAGTTGCTTTTGTTCAGCAATTTTTCTGTACAAGGAGGCATGCGTAGAGAAGGCAAGTCTGGAGGAGACATCCCTTCAGAAGAGGTTCCAATGAACAGAGATAAAGAAACCCCTCTTTTGACTTCTGGCATGTCACTATCTAGTTTAGTCCTCATTAATCCCACTCACGTTTCCAAGGAGGTGATAGTGGTGAACAGATGGAAGGCTGTTATTCTGTTAAAGGTGAACACCAGCAAGCCGTGAGTGTACCTGGCTCCGCAGAATGGCCTCTGGATTTTTAAGTGCCTTAGCCAACGCAGGGGAGGAATTGTGCTGATTTGGCTTCTGCTGCTCTAGGACGAATTTTCAGTGACATTTTCCTTCAGCTTGCATGCACACAATGGTGAAGGGCACAACCAGCTTTTACAGGCCATGTTTGAAGTTAGAAGTTGCAGTCAGTTGCACCTGTAGAAAAAACCAGAATACCCCAAAATCAAGAACTTCTGGTAAGTTCTTTTATTTTACTAAACTCTAAGGCTGAATCACATCCTACCAAGCAGCAGACACTGAAGTCATAGCTATGGCCCCCTAGGCCCCTGCTGTGGTAAGTGGAGAGAGAAAGCCACGTCTCCAGAGACTAGTTCATGGCTTAGGCAGGATGAATCACCCCCTCTTGTCTGAGAAGCAAAGGGTGACACCTCTTTTATCTTTCTGAACAGTCTAACGCCCATAGTTATATGAGTTGAATCTAGGCTTTAAGCGTTTGTGGCATATAGCTATAAGACACAAGTGCTCACATTAAGCCAGCGTGGCATGGCCTCCTTAACACTTTCCATAGCCATTGCTGTGAGGAGAACGCTTCTTTATCCCCAGATGACTCTTTCAACCATCCCCTTATGTGCAGATGTGAAGAGGAGTGACAGTTTCTCTGAAGTGAGAGTATTTTCAAATGTCAAGAAGCTTTATTTTTTAATGTGTTAAACCATATAAAATCCCCAGATAATATAACTCATAAATGAAATGAGACTAATTAGAAGGAAAGTAATGAGAGAGCATTTACAGAGGTTACATCCTGAGGTCCAGTCTCAGCTATGGAAAATGTGGGAGAGGGGTAAAAACTGCAATCTGCTTTGTTCCTCTAGCACTGGCATTCATAGTTGTTAATTAACCCCAGCAAGGGCAACTTTAGAATGGCAAAATGAGGAGAAAAATGTTAAGGGACTATGAACTTTGTCTTTCCTTTCTCTCCCCTTTGTCTCCTGTCAGTGTCCCTGGGCAGGCACAAGCTCCTTACTGCTGAGCCAACCTGCCCTTGCATCCATGGCAGGGCTATGTCTCTATCCTTCTTTCTCTTTGTTGCAGCCACACACTAGGAAACTCGGGTTGTAGTGCTTTTTCCAGGAAAAACTCAAGAGCTACTGGGACATCACAAAGTTCTTTTGGCACAGGTCATCAAGGTTATGTAGCTGCCCACCTCCTTTTTTAAGTGAGAGTCGATTACCCGTCTGTAAAGGCAGAAGGAAGCACTTCTTCACTTTTGGAACTGGAAGGGTAAGTCTGTTACGGGTTTTCGAGCACTTGCATACAAAGGTATGGAGAGTCGTGTGAGGACTTAAAACAGACCGTGGAATTGGAATACCATCTGTGGCAGCAGAAGTGGAAGCTGTTGTACTGACTGCACAGTAAAGGATCCAAATGGCAAATTTATGTTCTGGGTTTCTTAAGCTTGAATAGAAGTATAAGGTCTCTTTCTTAACTCATCTGAGTCGATAGGGTCCTTCCCTTGACTTTAATGAGCATCTATATTGAGCTGAAAGTCGAACCTTGAAATGAAACCTTGGCATCCAGGTAACTGAGATTTTAAAAGCACGAATTTACAGTTTGTCAAAACATCAAGGAGATACTGCTGATGAAACAGCATCTATGCTACGTACTAAATCATAATGCACTTAGTGAAACACAGATGTCTCCTGAAGGAAAATGCCTATTGAAAACCAGACCCATGTTGAACTAGGGTCACCCATTTGCACAGCTTTTAACAGTCACCTACACCTGAACAGCTACAGGCTCTCTTGGAACAAGGCAGAATGCAAAATGCTTGAGGCAAATGCAACTGAAGGAGCATGCAGTCAAATCAGTGCCCACTGCAAAAGCAGCATCTGTGTCTATAGAATGATTGAAGGAGCTGGATGGAATGGGAACAAAATGATGAGGAGATGCTATGGCTGAATTAAAACTGATGAGAAGTCAAAGAAGATAAAAAAATAAAGGATAGCACTGATGTCAGCTGTCACAAAAGAAAAAAAAAAATTATGAACAAGCAGGTGCCATGAGAGAACAGGCACGTTGCAAGCAACACAATTTAATCACTGTGCCAGTCTGAAGTTTACCAGGTCATTGTGGAGAAAAATCACCAACAAGGTGCCAGGGAACATTTTCTTCTTTGTTTTCTCTCAAAACTTAAATTGTTTAAATTTGTTTCCTCTCAACTTTAATGGATGTGTTCTCTTCATGGTTTTATTTTTAGTCCAGTCTTCTTGAATATGTGCATTAATTGCACCTCAGCTACCTTTGAGTTTTTCACTAGCCTAATTACTCATAGAGTTCTGCTCATGTTTAGGCGGAACTTTTTCTCTCTTTGCTTATGGCCATTACTTCTTTTTCTGTTTTCTTCTGAGACTTGGTGTAATTTCCTTCCCTCATTTACATTGTTACCTTGAAGATATTTACAGGGAATGTTCATTTTCTTCCTGAGGTTTCTCTTCTCCCCTGTGTCGATCCTTTCAGTTCCTTTCTTTTTCCTTCTCTCTCCCTGATTTGTATGCTCTCCACCTCTTATTACCAGTACAGCCAACATTTTGACTAATTTTTCATGTGATTTTTTTTCTCATGTATTTAAGATTAATAGCTAAGTAGCAGAACTGACCTTAAAAATCTGTGAGGGACATTTCCATAAAAATACTGGATAGTATCTCTTTTTGGCACTGCTTCGTGCTTTTAATGTCCATCAGCAGCAAGCTTGTATTGCTAAGCCACAGTTACACACATACACACACACACACACATAAACATTTTTAGCCTTCATTTTTTGCAAGTAGGACTTTATATTCCCATTTCTTTAATACCTCACTTGTGCATATCTTATATTTAAACTGCCCATACCTACACAGGTTCTGTATAACTCATGTGCATACGTGAGACTGCTGTGTGCATTTGAACAAGCAGAGTCTGTGGTCAGCTAGGAAACACTGGAATGACATTCAGTGGGCATGGCCTCCTCCTTTTTGGATCCCAGTCCAGGTTTACAGCTGTATGTAAGTGCATTGACCTGCATGTAGACATCTAAGAGGATTTTCAGAAGTGACTAGGCAGGCTGAGCTCCTCATTTCCTAATTTTACTGGTTTACCCCTGAATTCCTGCAGATGTTTGCTACCTATTCTGCATAAGTTTGCTGGGGTGGGAAGTGCCATTTTCTCCATGCAGTACTGAGAACAGCAGAGCCCTGCCGTAACCAATTCCTCAGCAGCAACAACCTGGCAGCGCCTGACAGCAGCAAAACAAAACCCGAGCGGTGCCCAGGGTACGTGCAGGGGGAATTAGCATGAAATAGAAGGAGCCAAATGAAAAAACACCATGGAACTGGTTCACTGGATGATGGGGGAGTGAAGAAATGAGGATCAGATTTATCTTAGCACTTCAAGATGAGGCACTGTCTTTCTGTTCTTTGCAAATAGAATGATTAAAAATACCCCAAATAAAGAAAGGTGTTGGATGTATAAAAAGTGCAAGAATGTACTTCTTCCTTGAAATCTCTGGCCTCACATTTGTTTGTAAAAGTTATTTAATAGACGGAGAGATGCAACCTGAGAATGTGTCTGTGCAGGTAATATGGTGCAAGGAATGGGAATCTCGAGTCTGTCAGAAGAAGAAATGTGTTTAACAAGCCACGAGCTCAAGAAGACACAGTTCCTTTGCCCTGAACCCCCTGCTGTCACCGGCTGCTGTCAACTGGAGGGTTTGATTTCAATGTTGTGAGAAACCTCAGGCAATCTCACACAGTGCAAGTGAGAAAATGACAGCCCTGTGATGATGCAGCCAGTTTTCCTGATCAGCATGATTGTATGAGAGCGCTGTACTTAGTTATATCGATTTGTCTCTGAGAGCTCTTTCTGCCACATAAATCTCATTGAAAATCTTTAAAGATCTTGCCCCAGAAGGCCACTATGTTATTTTTCTCTGTAAAAAGAAGCAGAGCCAGGAATTCATTTCTCAAAGTTTTAACTAGAATGCTCCATTTATGAGGAAGGTGTGAATTCATCTGTTTTACATTTTGAAACATCTAAAAACAGCACTGCACTTTATGATTAACCTTTGCTTCTAAGCAGTACTACAAAGAGCTGTATTTATCTCCTCTCCCTTTCTTTCTTGGATCAAGACGTTTGAATAAAGAAAATCACCTTTCTTTTAGATGGGGAATAGGAAGGAGCATTGTGCTTATTGTAGCTCAAGCCTTAAGTACAATAGGCACCACATTAAAAATATACTATTTGTGCCACTTTAGTTAAAAAGACTGATAGTGCTTCCCTTATGGAAATTTTCTTTAGAGTGACTAAAATGATTTTAAAAATAAATAACCACTTTAAATTAAGAATCAAGTACTTCAACTCAGCCAGAGCTAAGGAAGCTCAAAATACAAATTCACATTAAGTCTCCATAGAATTACCAACATGTCTGAGTCATAAAGTATGTCTTTATGCCTGGCAGACTCATTTCTTCTAGCATATATAGAAGTAAATATGAGAAAACACAAGAAGTTTGACCTTTTTTAACTTGAAAAAGCCACTTTTTAAAAACAAGTGACTCTTGAGTTTGAATTATCTGTAACACAGAAGGAACCTGAACACCTACATGTGTGTGCATTTTAGGTGGTTCAGGTACAGAATAGATTGTATGACAGGACTATAAATGTTTCAGTAACACTAAATATTTGGTAACATCAAAATTTTTTCCTCTTTGATAGCATATTAAATTATTCCTTGGCTTTCTCTGTCGCTCTGCACAGATGCAGTGATCTGTGCACACACTGTAATAGGAGACTGAGGACTTAATTTCCTTCTCTTCTCTTCTTCTGAATAAACTAACTCCAAGACTTTTTACAGCCAGGATGTGCCAAAGTGTCATTTATTCGTTTAAACTGTGCAGCCTAGTGCAACTTAAATATAATTACTGTACATCAGAACAAAGTTAACTTCATAAAGCCATGACAGGGCAAGCAACATCTGATTAGACAAGCATCCTCCTACAAGTGCAGAACCATTGGCAGCAAAGGAGGGTACTGCATTAATCCAGGACAATAATAGTGATTAATGCCATATTCACAAACTTGCTCCATTGGAGGGGACAGCTACAGCGCTCATTTCTTTGAAATTGGCTTCATACAAAAGTACTGATGTACCCCTCCACAATAAATGACAAAATCATGTTCTCCTTAATTTCCTACTATGTCCTGAAGTATATTCACATTTGTGAGTTCTCTGCAGACCTTCTTGCTCTAGGTATCCTTATTCTGACTTTATAGTAAATGACTTGAAGTTGCTACAGCAAACAGATGAGAAGTCTAATGCAGTAAAGCAGCAGGGTTTCAGAGGGCTGGAACCAGCAGTGCCTGACAGTACATTTGTTACATGTATACATTTATTCACGAGTACGACTCTCATACCTGAAGCATATCAGCATATATTCACAAGTGTGGAAGTGTTTTTTAAAGTGACAGTTCAGACCGATTGGAGTTTGAATCCATGTCCCAGACTTGAAGAAACCAGGGCATGAATCTTGCCCAGATAGATGTACATTTCTCACTTTATGCACCAGGACTAGTGCCTTTAGTTTCCCTGAACTGACAGACTAAATAATCATCATATGCAAAGAAATTCAAAGTCAGTTTCTGAGCCTCCAGGCTATAGAAGTCAACACCATGATTTTTGGAGCAGTCTTTAAATCTCTGAGTTCCCCTTGATCCCCCTTTCCCCTGATACTAATGGTTCAGGTTTATGGGAGAGATGTAAATATGGTCACTATCATTTTATCACAATCCAAGTTATATTTCTGCCAGGAACAATGTTTCTCTAGCTGCCTCTCAACACTCCTTTATGTTTCCTTCAGTGTCAACCCTTTTTGTACTTAGGTGAGACAAACATAGACTCTTGTCTCCCTCTTCCATGGCTGATAGGAAGGGGATGGAGGAGTAGGAAGAGAACACTAGCTGGCCACTCTGTTCATAGGAAAAAGGTTTTCCTAAAGCTTTTTTTTTGGGTCTTCCTTTCAGAGTTGGAGGAATGATATTTGTGACTCTCTTTCCTAAACTCAACACCCCTTACACCAAACAAAAACATGTGCCATATTTGCCAAGGAGCCTAGAAAGTGTTCTTGTGGTCTCTGATTCACTGCTGTCCTACAGAGATTGGGCAGTGGGAAGGCAGTCTAACAGGGAAGTGTTTTCCCTTGAGTAATCAAAATATCTTCCATAGTTCGCGTTTTCTCACTTCATCACAACATTAGCTCCAGCCACAACAGGAGTAACTCATGCTGACAGTAGTGGACATATACAAAAGGGCTTTGGGAGTTTACCAGTTATTAAAAGGTACCTAGTGAGTGCCCAGAACTACCTGCATCAATGAAATGTGAATAGTCCATTCATACTTGCAGGGATAAATCAGAACGTGGGCAAAATACCTGTCGGGGTTTCAAAAGACAAGAGAAAGTAAGGTGATAAGTCTGTGCAATCATTAGCATAACAGCTTTATATATATATATATATATAAAATAGTTAATATATGGTATAAATGTTTATGAAAGTATGTAGGTTACCCAGAGGATAAAAGAAAGGAGATTGAAGAACAAGAGCTCAGTGAAATAAAAGTATGCAGTTCAGCTTTGGTCCAGTTGGTCTGGAGGCTGGGGATGCAGGAGGGGTGACCAGAGCTGGCACAAAGAAAGCACTGCCTGCAGGAAAGACATGACCTTCCAGTGGAGAGGAATTGAGAGAGAGAAAGCAGGCAGCTGACAGGTTTTGATGATGTCTCAGCTGACATAAAATGAGAGTTTGGTTTTGGTTTTGCAAGGTAATGGTTAATGGGCAATAACATGGAATGCTGAATGTTTGGCACAATGTTTCATATGTCATGACCTTCCTGCCAGAGATCTTTGTTCACACGCGTTTCTTTTATTTCATGGTCCTCAGGAGCAATGTCTATAATCTGAGTCCCCTTTTGTCCTCTGATGCACTTCATGCTGGTCATTAAATAGTTAGCCTGCATTGCCTTTCAGGAGTCCCATCTCCCTTCTGCCAGGATCAATGATAAAATTCTGACTGTGAAAGTGAGAGAGCCTGTGGGCCAGATGGATATTTGGTAGCAAAACATTTGAAAGGCTCTTTCTGCAATAAAGAGCTACACAAAGTACTTGCTTTAAAGACAAGCACCAATCTCGTCTCCACGGTATTTGTAATCAATATTATATTACAGGTTGATTAAATACCAAGATATTAGAGCAGTGAATCTCAAAGTGTATTTTTGACTTTTCTTTGTTTCTCAAAAACAACTGTAGAAATTATTTAGAGAAATGTTGACAATACCAGAAAACAACAAAATTAAAATAGCATCATAATCAATATCTCTGAACATGCAATCTTGGCAAGGGGGAAACACTCATCATTGGATCAGTACCTGGCAGATGCTGCAGGTGGGCAATAATATTACAACTTCGTGGCCTAAATGTTTGGCCCATTTACCCAGTGCAAGTAGATAGTATAACATATGGAATAATTTCTACACATACCTTCTTAGACTGGTATCCAATGTGTGCATAAAAGGTGGATGCCCCTCAAAAAGGTAATGACGTCCCTGGGAAACCAAATAGAATGGTTTAAATCTGTCATTTTCACAGCTGTGTAGTAAAGGATACGTCTGGTGTGCATTTGACACTGGAACACAAAAATGGGTAAGCAAGAGAACGAAGGCCATGTGAAGAGCCATGGCTAACCGAGCCGCAACTCGTAGCAGGAGCAGGTGGCTTGGCCCTCTTGTCTCTGGATGACTTTTTTCTCTTTAGGCTTTTATCTTTGGCAATAGACGTGAGGTTGATGTCTGTTTGAACAGGAGCGATAAAGTCTGGGAGCAGTGTGAGAAGTAGGAGGCAGAGAGAACCTGGCTCTGTACTCTAACAGTTAAAAAAAGCTGGGCCATCAAAATGCCCAGCAGTGGCAAATAAAAAGATACACCTGCCCCTATTTTTCATCCTGCACCTTGGTGTGTGGGGGATAAAAGTACATGAAGCAGTAACAGGCTGAAGAGTGCTCCCTCTGTGAGCTCCCAGGAAACAGACTTAGGGGGATGCTGTGTCCGAGACCAAGCCAGTCGGACCCACACTGTATCCTTACGTTCCTACAGCAGCTTACTCGCTTTTCATTTACCAGACTCTTTTATTCAGTCCTCTTTTCAGTGCCTTGTTACCAAAGTTTAGGTTTGTTCTTTGGGGGCGTTTTTGGGTTTATTTTATTAGAGGAGGTTTGAGAGTATGTTTGTTCTAATAAGCTGGAGCTGTAATTGGGAAATGGGTTAAGCTTGCTTCCAATTAAGATAATTGACATGAAATACCCAATTGCACTCTGAGAGAGAGAGAAGTAAGTTCCCCAGCTGAGCTGTAGAAGAGAGCAGCTTTGTCTAACAATGAAGGTAGAAGCAGATGTTTAGAAAAACATGTAAAAGCAATCAGGAGGGGATTTATACATTTGGTTATTAATTAAGATGCATGCATGAGCAGCCAGCCAGCCCAAGTTCTGAGTTAAGAAAGGCAAAATTCCAACAAGGGGTAAAAGGAGACCTGTATTTAGGAGAGTCCTGGGGTTTTAGTTTCTTTGTTTGATTGGGGGGTGGCAGGGGGTGTTGACTTTTTTTTTTTCCCTGGGGACTGTTTGTTTATTTGTTTGTTTTTTCCTTCTGTGAAGGAGAAACTGCCCCAAAGGTTTTTGGAAGTTTCAGATTACCATGTCCCCTTGCATGCAGTCTTCCTGTGTCTGTTCTCTTGATCATGGTAAGTTTGTTCCTCTTTTGCTTAAACAAAGTAGGATACGATGATATGATCCTATCAGGCCATGATTGTCTTCACAGCTAGTAAAAATATAAATGGTTTTGTGGGCTCTGTGGTTTGCCAAGGTTAAAAAATGTGTAATGAGTATTAGAGCAACTAGAAATAGTGAGTGACTGAGGACTTCTGACGATGCCCATTTTTGTTTCTGTGCGGAGAATACAGGAAGTGGAATCAGCCTTTCTGGTTGGAGGCACAGAGGTGCTTGAGGATCTGATGTGGAGATAGCTGCTGAGAAACTGTTAGTTGTAGCAGTCAGTTTGGAGAAAAGAAAACGCAGAGAGTGGGTATTTGCTAGTAACTGTCTATACTATGATCAGGGAAAGATGTACTAGTGTTGGCAAGAAAGAGGAAGAGCTACAAAGATTTTGGATAAGAACGTGTTTGTTTGTTTTAATTTGTGCCTTACCCAACAAACTCAAATTTCATTTGCATCATCAAAAGGAATGTTATCTGAGAGTAAGATTGGAAGAACCAACACTGAATTCACTTGGCTGCTCATTTAAGTGATCATTCCTGCAATTTTTATGCAAGTATTACAGCATCTTAAATGTTTGCTACTTTCTTTGTTTCTCTTGTTTGAGCTATCCTTGAAATTCATAGAATCACAGAATAGCTTGGATTGGAAGGGACCTTAAAGATCACCTAGTTCCAAACCCCCTGCCATGGGCAGACACCTTCCACTAGACCAGGTTGCTCAGAGCCCCATCCAACCTGGCCTGGAACACTTCCAGGGATGGGGCATCACAATGTCTCTGGGCAATCTGTGCCAATGCCTCACCAATGTCCCAGTAAAGAACTTCTTCCTAATATCTAATCTAAACCTACTTTCCTTCAGTTTGAAACCATTCCCCCTTGTCCTGTCACTTCCTGCTCTTATAAAAATTCTTTTTCCATCTTTCTTGTCAGCTGCCTTCAGGTACTGGAAGGTGGCAATTAGGTCACGTCTTCTCTGCTCCAGGCTGAACAATCCCAATTCTCTCAGCCTTTCCTCACAGAGGAGGAAGTCCATCCCTCTAGTCATCTTGGTATCCCTTCTCTGGACTCTCTCCAACAGGTCCATGTCCTTCCTGTGCTGGGGACCACAGAGCTGGATGCAGCACTGCATGTGGGGTCTCACAGGACTGGAGACGAGGGGCAGAGGAGGGAGAGACAAATTCTTGAACTTTAAAAAAAAATGTCTGTTGGCTTTAATGGCTTGTCTTGCTGACTTATCTCTGTGGTGACTTTTGTAGTATTAATGAAAGATGATTATTTGCAGGGGGTTGTGGTTGGTGTGTTGCTTGTTGTGGCGGGGGAGTAATTTTGCATAGATAAACCTGGAAAATAATCTTGGAAAACCAAACACATTTTCTGTCTGAAATGCTACCCTTTAGCTGACTTTTCTTTATGATTGAAGTGTTCTTTGATATAGTAAATCAAATCAGAAGACAAGAAATATGACAGATTCCTCTATCACGTAAATAAAAGTGGTTCTGCTCTCAGAGCCTCAGCACATGTGGAGGGTTGCAGAGTCTGGACCACCTTTCAGCAGGTGGACAACAAGGATTCCTTCTGCTGCTACTGCCATTGTTTAGAAGATGAAAAGCTCAATTTGATGTTCTGTGAAATCCTCTAGGGCTGCTCTGATGCACGAAGTAACAGAGCCGAGAGATGGGGTCACTGCAGCCTCTCTGTGCTTTCACCTGCAAGTGTGTGTGTGTCCCCGCTGAAGGGTGTGGGGGGCAGCAGATACATCCCCCATGTACAGGGCTGTGCTCAGTTTCCCTGACTTGGGCTTCAGATAATGAGGTAAATAAAAACTGTGTATTTATATCCTTGTGATCTCCTATTGTTTTTAAAAGCTGGGTTTTTTTAGCTATTCATACAGAGGTTTTCTTCTGGAGGTCCACCAAAGATTGCAGGTGGATATTTGGGCTAATTTCTCATCAGTTACAGAACTTCCTCAGTCCTTTCATAAACCCCATATGGGTTTCAGCATTAAACTGTTTAATTTTGTGGTTCATTCTAATGCTTTTGATGAAGTACTGCTTTGCTGTGACCTTTCCCACTCTTTTCTTTGTCCTTGTCCTTTAAATAGGATGGAATTTCTGGAGATATAGACAGTTCTTTTATTAAGGAAGTATTAAAATGAAAAATTTTCCCTGGAGGTTGTTCTCCTTATGTAAAAAGGTACTGCAAATGACATTTGGATTCTCCATAAGTGCAATGAGACTAAATTTTTTTTGAATCTCATATGATGAAAAGCAAATAACTGAACAGTGCTATTATAAATTATGTGATCTTTATATGCTTAAAGAAAGGCATTCTGCATGCTTTACCTTGACAAAGCTTCTGCTGCCTCCCTGGGAAACCTTGGCTAGTCAAAATTTGGCTTGTGATCATAGACTAATATCCTCCTCACAGTAAGCATTACTAAATGGTGCCTTCTGGAAGTACACCACTCTTGGGAGGCCTCAGTGATCACAGAATAGTGATCTATCTGCTTTTATAGCATGGTGCAAGCCAGACACTTAAGAATGGAATTTCAAAGACTGAGTCAATTTAGCCCTTTGTCTTAAAGTGATGGGAGAATCTTTTCAAAGGTTTATCTTTATGATAGTGTTGTAAATATGTAACATAGATTGAGAGAATTAGAAAAAATAAAACAAGTTAGAAAAAACAATTTATTAAGTAATATCATATAAATAACTTGTTACAAAAATCAATTTGCAAAAAGGCAAATTCACTCTGTCTGTGAGAAATTGTTGCTCAAATTGGTTTCTCATCAAATCCTTAAATTTTAATTCCCCCTGCCCCCCAAACCCCCCAAAAGAAGCCAGTACAGTGAACAGGAAATATAAGGGAGAGAGTGCACACTTTCCATCTCACAAAAACAAGTTGCCCATCCACGCTGCAGAAGAGATAATCATTCCAGCATGGGTCCCTTTGCAACACAGGGAAGTTTTAGGTGTAAACCTCTTGGGTGACAAAATTGTCACCCATAAATGTCCCTCTCTGCTGAGCAATGACCAGATCCATCCAATGCTGAGGCTCCCTTGGCACAACCAGGGGATGAGATCACAAGAGGCTGTGTGGCTGGAGCATGCCAGCAAGTAAATCTTCCCAGGTGGAGGCATCATTTTCAATTTATGCTTGGGAGTATTTTTAATTAAAAAAAAATCAATACCAAAAAGCATTTATTTTAAAGGGTTTAAAAAATCACAAATCACAATAGGAGTTTGCCAGATTGATTTCGCTCAGTAACACAGTTAAGATGCACATAGCATTTATTATAAGGCCTTTCTTTTAAGTTTAATTTTTCAGAGCAATGAAAGTAATCACAGAATTAAAACAGTACAGTGATTCTGAAGTTTTTTATGTGTCAAAATCCAGAACAATTTTGTGTTTGCAGTGTTCTTTCTTTGTTGTGTTCACCTGAATGCTTAATAATTCTATAAGTTTGTATCTTTAATATACACTAAAGTAATAGATCATAGAAAACTAAAAGCTTATAGAAAGTGTCTCCAAGTATATTTACATAAATAGTGCAGTCTCATAGGAAAGGTCAAAAGCCCACGGGAATGGAAAGGATTTCTCTATGTGCTGGACTTATGCGTTATTTGCCAAATTGACTTTGTGGCAGGAGAAATTTAAACATAGCAGCTCCTTTTTAATTTTTTTCTTTCTTTTTTTCTTTTTTTTGCAATTTATTTTTAAAGAAAGCAAAAGATACATGAGGGAAAAAAAAAAGATAAGGGTAAGTTCTGTAAAAACTCCTTTGAAATCCAGTAACTCTACACATAAGATGATAGCTTTGTGGCTTTTAAGTGCCATGGGCCTGCCTTGCATATGACTGATTACCTCCCCTCACCCCCCCTGTAATTCACCTCCTGTTCTTCTTCCTGAAATGCTCAGTTCTCTGACACTTGCACTTCCTGTAACCCCAGCCACAGCTTTTGGATACCTACCACTGAATTTTAGGAACTGTTCAGGAAACTGTTTAGTGTATGACAAAAATGGGTCTGGCCTCTAAAGTGTAATATTGCAAAATGATGGGCAGGATCAAGATTGTTTCAGCTGGCTTAAATAAAACTGCTGAGGGCAGAGACCAGTATTAAAGCGCTGTGTTGGTGTTCTGTGTTTTTCTGTCTGGAGCAATGCATGAGTCTGTAGACATTAAATATGCTTTTGTTTCTCTTTAAGTACAGAAACAATCTCTGAGAAAAGAACTCTTTCTAACAACTGAACTGAAAGCAAAAAATAATATGTCTTTCTTTGACATTTATTGGACGAGGCTGCTGTTTCACAGGTGTAGATGGGTTGGAAAAATCCTGCCTTTCACAGCTTGACATAGTTCATTCTCACTGGAAGTAGCATAATGACTGTTACTTTGTCAGCTCTCATTTGATGAGGAAGCTCAGACTGCAGAGTTAATTGAAATGCAAATGGGCAGGGGATGGCAGCATCCATTTGGGACAGTGGTCTTCTGAAACACTTCGATACTACTCATAGCCAAAGGAAACACGGAGAGACCTTTCTAACAGAGGTGGCAGGTAGAGCTAACACAGTGGTGCTTGTAGAGAGTTACGTGCTCAGAACCACTGTCAGGGATTCACCCTGCAGAAAACCACCAAGACAGTTCTGCTGCAGAAATTTACTTGACTTTCCTTCCAAGAGATCTACATGGAAATGACCTGAATTTAAGTTGCTTGGTCTAAAAAAGATCTTTCTCCCTATCCATGCAGATCTCCTTTTGGTGTGTCAGGAAATCTGAAAGTGTCAGAAGTCCACTGTTGGTTCTGCTCAACATGGATAATTCTGGTTTTGAAACATGGCCAGCTTCCAACGTTCATTATTTCCCTTCCTTTTAGTCATACTGTACATGTGTAGACACACATTTCTAAAGCCATTTCTCTCTGCTATACTTCTCCATGACTGTTTTGGTTTTCACGGCACTGCAGATGTTCAGTTTCTTGGTTTTGTGGGATTTTTTTGTTTGTTTGTTTTTTGTTTTTGTAACAGAGAAATGGAAAAGTTGTAACTTGTAATGTAGACTGCTACTTCCTAAAGTGGATTATTTCAAGGTTGCCCCTTCCATTCACATTTAACAGTGATGAAACACCTGTCCACAGAATGAAGTAAGACCAGAAAAATATATCTGTTTCTTAGGAAAAATTTAGAAAATATTTCTGTTGGTAGAGGTGACATGTTCTTCTATTATGTATCTTTTCCAGCACATTTTTAACAGAAATAACTGAAAAATACAGACTTTTGGGTTTTCTCATGGTTAGACACAGCTCCATCTATGTCAGGTTTGGGAACACATCTCAGACCTGTGATACTGCTGGAAGAGCCTTGTGCAGAGCTCTCTGCAAGTCTTTGCCTCAGCTCTCTTCCAAGCACTCGTCTACACCGAGAGATGTCCTGGCACAGCTGCACTGGAGGCATGGGCTGCCGTGCCTCCCTGTACTGCTGCTGCAGCGGGATGGAACTGGGTTTAACCGGAAGTTATTCTCCTGGGGTAAAAAACCCAAACAAAACACAGAACAAAAACAACTCCCCCCCAGTTTTCTGGGGTAAAGTGACTCTGTTGGGAGTTGAGATGAAACAGTTACTGTAGAAACCTTACTCCATTTCAAGCGTAGAGATGTTATTGTTCTGCAGCAGCATGGCTGGAACAGTCTCCCCGGTCCCTGTTTCATGAACTCCACTGAACTCCTTGGCATCTTTTAATATGTTTCCTGTTGTTAGGTCAGATGCTTTTCCAAATTAAAAGCCAACTGCATTTTTATCTCTCTACCTGGTTTAGCTAAACTGTCTAATAATATTTCTTCTTCTGAAAAAGGTGTGGTTGTAAGAAGAGCAGGCTTAAAACAGCCTTGAAAGCCACTTCATAGCCCATAGTCCAACACTTGTTTATCTACAAATGACAATTGTAGCACTGTGTGAAAGCATTGTTAAATACTCATTTCTATCATCTAGCACGCCACCATGCAACAAAGTGCAAAGAAATACTACTGCAAAGGTTTGTATTCACTGCAATATGGCACTTTCAATATTTAATATGCAGTACTGATTTTATAAATTGCACTTTGTGGTACTGCTAAGCAAGAAGAAAAGAAAGAATTGAACTCTCCTTGCTGTGTGAGAGATGCTAAATCTGTTTAATTTGCAGGAAAAAAATAGACCTTAAAACTTAGATGCATAAATGATAATTTGGATGCAAGTTTGCCTCAAATTTTCTTAGAAGAATGCATTTGCTATTCAGGCACCGTATTTGTGGTGACATAACATAATTTTATACATATAATATATTTACATAACAGGCACGAGTAGCCACTCTCTATTTTTACTGTGTCACTCAATGGACAAGATAAAACCAGCTTTGAATTAAAAAGAAAAAAAAAACCCCAAACTAACCCAAAACTTGCATTTGGACTGCTACTAACAATCACTAAATCAGACAAAATCACTGTACAAACATAGGAAAATAGTTACAAAGAGTTCAGGGATCCTCCTGTCTAGTTATCCCACCCCAAGAAGTGACTAATGCAGGCTGACTTGCAGGGTGGCCCAGCCCCTTCAGGGCACCGGGGCTGTCTTCAGCCAGGTGCCAGCGATTCCCTCTTCCCAGGGAGCTGGGAGTGGCTTGCAGGGCTGAACACCTGTGTGGCTTCAGAGCCACCTCTGCCATCCCCTCCACACACCGATCTGTTTCCAAGGGGCTTAAGGAGGGGAAGGGACAGTTCACTGGCTCACTTTGGGCATCCAGCTGGATTCTGAGCTTGAGGCTATTTGCTGGAGGCAACCCCAGAGTGCAGGGTGAGAGAGGCTGTGTTAGGAAGCCACTGGGAGAGCCCCTGGAGGGATATGCTGGCCCCACTGACTGTGTGAGGAGAGCAGCCCGAAGTGAGGGACCTGTGGCAGGTGGTGCTGAGCATCTGCTGCTCTTCCACATATCTGAAATCCAGATGGTCTCTCCTGTCTGCCAGAGCCAGCTTTGGACAGATTGCTTCCTAGAAGTTCTGACTTCAAGGAAGCCACGAAGAGCTACGATTTTATCATCTTAAATTACTTAGGGGCCCTCAGGAGGGCATGATAAGGCTCTAGCCATGCCATTGCCATTATGATGGGTGCAACAGCTCAGCCCCCCGCTGAGTGATGGAATTGGGAACCACACTCTGTTTGACTTAAACACTCTGAGAGGTCCCCACCAGGGAGGCTGAGGGCTCCAAACCCTTCGAAACCCTGGGCTCCTCTGCTCTGAAAGCATCCAATCTATAATGCTGGGCATCTGCAAGCCACTAGCTGCTGTGCCCTACACCTACAAGTGTGCAGTGCTCCTCACCGTGAATGAGTCCTTTCTTGCCCAGCCAGGGCCACAGCATGGTTGGCTCATCCTCTTCCCTCTGAGCTGGTCCACAAAACCTAAAATTCTGTCATTGTGGTTGTAAAAGACTAACACTCTTACCGCTCCCTTTAACTCACTAGGAGAAATGAATTCCAGGGACTAATTTTTAATTCCTCTTAGATTTCTCTTTATTAACTTTTTTCTCATCTCTCTTTATTTCTGGAGTAAATTTGAGCTGTTTAATTTTCAAAATGATCCACTTAAAATTTGGGGGGAGGAGGAAAATAGATCCATTCCTGTGATTCTGGTATTAAATACTGTTTCATGAAATAAATGAGAATAGTTACACATGAGGTATTTAAAAAAAAAAAATACCTTCTTTCCTTGGCACAGTGCCACAGGCTGGTTCCCTACTTTGGGACACAGGGCAGCATTTAACTCCTGGAACTGGATATGCTCCATGGCAGCCCCTTAGGGTTTTCTCCAGATAGCCTCTCCTAGATGGCTATATTTGAAGAGCAGCCACTACATGTTTGACAAACCAACTGAAATACTGAGTGGTGTGCAAGCTATAAAGAAAACTGTTCTGGCCCCAGATTATGGCATCTTTCCCCACCCCATGCCTGGACAAAAATTACTTAGCTTGGCAAAGCAGATAAACACACACAGAGAAACTTGTGGTTAAAATTTTACCTTTTGGTGAAGTCTTTAACAACCCTGGCTGAGTAGTTTATTTTAAAAAATGAGTTAGAATTATAAATCCTACTTTTCAGGCCACTGGAATGACCATTAATTCTCACTTATTTGTTCATTCAGGGCTTGAGTCTGGAAGAAAAATAAAAGTCAACAACTACCCAAAAGCATGAAAAGTTACTTCCTCTGGCAGAATGCCAGTGTTTTCCATTTCTAAAGCATTTTCCAAATTACTTATATAGTTCTTGCATCTGGATGAGGTAGGCATTATTTCCCCATTTTACAGATAGCAAAACTGGGCAGAGAGTCAGCCAGGAATCCACCCTGGATCTCCAGGCAGACAAAGTGAGGACAAAAAAAGCACTTTCCTCCGCAGCAGTTGCTTTTTTTGCCCCAGAGGGTGGCAGTAACCTTGAGGCCACTCCTCCCCACCTGCACGCGAGAACAGGCAGGAGTAGTTGGATACAAACACCCTGACTCCAAGCTCCCCAGGACAGCGGCCATCACTGATGTGCAGGTGGGGGCCGACTGAGGAGCGCAAACAAAAGCAGGGTTATGATCTGTTCCTTCCTCCAAGTCATGACCTAATCTGGAGCTGGATCTGATGACTTTCCCTGTATCACAAAGCAAGCTTGGGTTAGAACTGGGAAACCATCTAAGAATTAGATACTGGGGCTACTGACCACACACACGTGCACGCACACACATCTCTCCAGCAATGCTAGGTCCAAAGAATATATACAGAGCAGTCAATGAACTATATATATGTGTGTGTTAGTATGATTCAGTGCAATGGGGCAATGGTGAGTTCTAGAGAAACACTCAGGTTTAAACGACCATTAAGCCTCTCTACCCTCCTCATGAGTAAAATGTGTGTTTGATGTTCTTTTCTCAGCTTACTCTACTTGTATAATAAACCTTCATTCCATCACCACTACTTTTGACTATAATACATAGGGTAAATTAGGGTACCTCATTACACTGGGATGTGCAATACACAATCGACAGAGCAGTTGTCTGAGCTGAATAGTCTGAATACAAGTAAAAAGCAAGTGAGCTTAAACAGTAATATACTCCAATTTACAATATAAGCAGAACAAGTAAAAATATTGCTCCCCATCTGATCCTTTTTTTTCCCTCCACTACTGCTGTGCCTGTAAGATTGGCTTGGTAAACCGGACGCACTCAAAAAATAAGGATTTTGCCTCTTGGAAGCTCATAAAATGATACTAGAAAAGTTTTCTGATGGCTAACCCACACAGACTGCAGTCATTAGACAATTCAAATGGGTAGAATAAAGAACCCTTTCACACAGCTGTGGAGAAACAGAAAGAAATAGCCACTTCACATATCCCAATGCTGTTTCTGGGAATGAGGAAGAGAAAAAAAAGAGAAAGAAAAAAAAAAAGACAACATATTAAGAGTCTTTGTCACTGTCCATCGAGCCATACATATCTGCCAGCTTTTTAAACCGAGGTCCCCAGTCACTGAGGTAATCATAGTCCTGATCTCCGTCCGTAGTCACCGACTCCAAGGAGCTGAGGGACTCGGCCACAGAACCATTACCTTCGTACGCGTAGGTTGCTAACGAGTCATACGGGGGTGCTGTTGGATCTGTATCATTTTCCTTTAACCTTTGGTTAATGAAATCTCTGACATCGGTGTTATCTCGCGCCGCTGCAGTCCGCCGCGGCATAAAAAGTGTTTCCGGCACAATGTCTCTGCGTAATTTATTATCATCTATGGCTTCGGGATTCCTCAGCGTGCCAATATCAAATGCCTGAGTGTCTTCCTCTCCACCACCTTCATCGTTGTAACTGACAATGTTGTCTCTGATGTCTTCTTTGGAAATTATCAAAGGCTCTTTTTTCCGCTGCCGTCTCAGTGCTGCAAACAGCACCACGGTAACTGCAAACAAAAACAACAGCGAAAGAGAAAGGGAAAGAAGGTTAATCCCCAACTCCATTAAAGCCCAGAAGAAATGCTGCGCCTCTGCTTGAATTTGAAGTTTGAGAGGATGTTTTGCAAAACTGAAAATGTGCACATCAGATTTACAGGCTGTGCTTGCTCTGCCTGTGAGTTCCTTGGGAGATGAAATGGCATGGATGCACAGAAGAAAGGAGATGTCAAGCTTGTAGGAAGCCAAGCAGAGCGTCTTTTTGCCAGTAGGCACTTTGTTGCCCAGAGCCATACACTAATTTTGTCACCTTGAGAACAGAACTCGTTTCGTGAGAGTTGGGAAGGAAGAAACACTTTCTCCACAATAACATCAGATGTTATTTATGTTGAACTCCTTGGACAATATGCAACTTCTGCTATGGACAAGGATGGTATCCACTGAGCTTAGCAAAGCTGAATTTCAAGACAAGTAAATCTAATTCTCCTCTGGAAAAAAAGCTTGGAAAAAAAGCCTGAGTTTAATTAACTTCCCTGGAATGTTTTTACAATGTACATCACCTTAAAAAGTACACAAATTAAATTATGGACTGATGAGATATGATAAAGTTATTTTTTATTCTGACAAAGGCATATTTCTAAAACATATTTTATGTCCTTCCTTTTAAAGTGTGTGTGTTCATACACATATTTTTCATTTATTTGGAGGGAAGGAACTCTTTCCATGACCCCAATCCAAATTTTAATATTTTTACTCAATAATGATTCTCAGTGCTGATGGATAAGTGGACACAGAGTGTGGAAAGGGATATGGACAACACTTTCCTATAGAAGCTAATTTTAGATTTCTTAGCTGAATTCCACATTAAGATGTAAATGGCTGAATATTGACAAATGAACAGCAACAAGGAGCAGGGATGTATTTCTGCTGTCCATGTTGCTTTGGTAGTCTGAGGTCTGCAGTGCCCAGCATTTCAGCTCTGCTGTGCAAACTCCAAGGAAAGACACATCTTGCTGTCTTCACAGATTTTTCATAGCAAAGCAAAACAGAAATGCCTAAACTCATTGGTGTGAGATGATAAGGTGGATCAAAATGATCTTTCATGTCAGCTTTTCTTCTAAAATGGCGTGTGAGTCAAAGTACAGTAACTGCTAAAGAATTTTGTTTTCAGTCCCTTCCTCAGCTGTAACCTTTTAAGGCCAATGTCAAGGACTAAGGGTGGCCCCAACCCAAAACTTTAATCCATTGAAGCTTATCATTCTTAGCTTCCTTTGAAAGATAAATTCTGGTGGGGTTTTTTCTTTTGGTCAGGGGGCATGGTTGGTTTTTTTGTTTGTTTGTTTTGGTTGGGGTTTTTGTTTGATTTTTTGGTTGTTTTCTTAAATAATGAGTTCCCCTGCAGGATTGTCTGTAGGTGTGTCCAAGCATCTTGTAGATTGACTATGGAAGGTCACCAAGAAGACAGGATAAAGTAGGAAAATGCTGTGTCTTACCACAGGAATACTGCGAATAAGGAAGAACATCTGTCAATATGAGTTAAAAGGAAACAGATCCTGAAGCTGAAGGATTAGGAGAGGTGGTTCAGATGGCATTAGGATCTCAGCCTAATGATGAGGATTTACTTATGGTGTCACAGAAGGGTCCTAATCTGAGATGATGCTTCTTCATGTGCTGTGCAAAAATGCAGTAAGAGACAATTGTCTTCCTCAAGCAAAAGGCTGTGGCACTGTGTGGAAGGGCTGGTGAAAGGTGTGTATGAAAGGAGAGAGATAACACAATTGGAAAACACAATGTTGATTTGGAATGGGCTTCTGGAACAGTGACTGGTAGAATGGTCTGATAAAGCACAGGAATGACAGATTTTACATCAAAGAGCTGCTGAAGTACCTCATTCCAGAAAGTGTTACACAGAACATGCAAAGATGAGACTTTGATAATTACATCACGTCTGATACGTGGATTCTACTGTTTTGTGCTGAACTTGCAGGAAAAAGAGCCCATCATGAGCTACATGCTGAAGTACATCACCTTTATTTACATGTTTGTGTTCAGCAGTATCTGAAGCCTCCTGATAAGAGACTAAACTTACTCAAACTGCATATAAACCTAGCAATTTACAGGCACTTTTTGTTGCTGCTAAACTTTGAGTTGTGGTTCAGGTCTGCCCAGAGTATTGTTTTTCACTCAGTAGTGGTTGCACATTCAAACCCTGCAACCAACCTGAAAATAGAAAATTATATAGCTGAGTTAATTGAAAATCTGCTTATGGTGCATGGTGGCATGAGCAGTAATTGACATAAAGTGCTGCTTAGCACAGAGAATCAATTATTTTCGATTGACATAAAACAGGAAATCGTTTAATGTCAGATTGATATTAATGAGCACAGTTGTACTAACGAGTGCAAGACTACCTGCAGCATTACATTACTTCTTCTGGTAAGGAACTTAATACAAAGTGAGCTCAGCCCTTAGGGGCAATGATACCATGTTTTGAAAAATGAATTTAACGGTGAATTAAAGATCAGATTGTTACTGTGGGAATCTTTTCTGAAAATGGGATAGGGCTTATTTGAGCAAGCCATGACTATACTGTTAAAGTCTGAGAACCACAACATCGTCTTCGACTCATTACTGGAGAGGGAAATTTTGTTAGAAGTAAAGATCAGGATGACTCTGCAGTGGTGATAAGCATTTCCAAGGAAGATAGGCGTATGGTAAAAAGAAGGAGAATCATGAAGGAAACATTTTCTCCCTGCCTGACCCTAGTGCTGTAAAATTGGTCTGACTCCCTTCTTTCCTCCTAACATCCTAATAACATCTCCCAGAGAACAGCCTACGTTGTATTGTACAGTTGTACCCAGATGAACAGGTACAGCTAATGGCCGAGTGACCAACTATCTCTGCTTGCAGTACAAGAGGGGTGGAACCTGACAGGAATGTGAGAGGTGTTGTTAACTGTCCTTATTTTTATACATATATATAAAAAATGTTAACACCTGGAAGTGCTGTAGCCAGAGCTCTGCACATCGTCCACACTCAGGATCCAACCTCTTTCTAATCACAGGTGGCTGAAATGGAGGATCCTGCAGCCTTTGAGCCTTCAGTATCATTCAGCATCCTTTTCCAACAGAACAGAAGCACTGAGACTTGTTTCTCCTCAGTTTAGAAATGGTAAGTTAATTCTTCAAAATTAAGTTATCTGCCCTCCTTCTGTAGTCAACAGAAAGGGATGGACATCTGCAGAGGGTTATGAGTAATGTGTCTGGTCCTCCTCAGATACCAATAAGGGATGAGATGAATGTCTCTCTACAGGTGTCTTTCCATTGACCAGAGGTGGAGCCCAGCTGTTTCCTCTTCCTCATGTATTGCTAACTTTTAGATAACTAAGGTTATCCAGGTTGTGCCCTACACAGCCCCTCTGTAGCAGCCTTCGGAGGAGGAAATACAATAATGTATGTACAGGATAAAACAACGATGTCTTTACTTTGCCTTTGTCCTAGTCTTAGAATAACCATTATAGCAACGCAAAATAACCGTGAAAGGAACAGAATGTCCCTGAGCTACTTACCAAGTAATATAATGATGCAGAGAAGAATGGCAATAAGAGCCCCAGTGCTAAGACCAGTTGGATGAATCAAGGCTTCTGCATTACAGGACAGCATCTTCCCTCGATGGTCACAAGCACACACTCGAATAGTCACTGTTTCAGTGCTGCTCTGGATGGGGTAATCATTGTCTGTTATTACCACTGGCAAGAAGTAGGTGCTTGTTTCATGCCGGTTATATCTGGTTTTTCGTGTGAAAATCCCTGCTGTGTTGTCTGGAAACACAAAGCATGCATTAAATCTTCATCTGAAGACTGAAAGCAAGGGTAAGATAATAAAGAAAAGTCTTCCTAGAAATTCACCTCTGTTGTCCTGTAGTGTAAAGTTTGAGCTGCCGGCTGCCTCGGGAGCTAAGGAGAATGAAAACTGATGTCCATTGTAAGAGTCATCTTTATCAACAGCACTTAATGTTTGTATCAGCTGAAACAATAAGAACAAAATTATCTCCTAAGTCAGTGAACTTTATGTTTATTTATGTACTCTAAAAAAAAAACCTGTAGAAGCAATCTTTTGTATTACTTCTTTTTCTTCTGCTTCCAGGCAGATGATGTTGCTATGGTGAGCTTAAGAAAAGTGATCCACACTGTTTAGTATTGCCATACTATCATCATCCTACACCACCCGAGTAACATAATGAATTTGAAAGCTGGCAGGAAAATCATGTTGATTTCAACAGAAGGCTTGGCGTGATGCCACTCCAGATGGGTAGGAAACCTTTGCATGTGACAAGCAATAGAGATGAAAGGTGAGACAGTCCAAGATGACTTCATATTTGTCTACCCAAATCTCATGTCACAGAAATTGTTTGGCTGAATCTACCAAATCATCTGCTACTTTAAACTACTTCACAATAGGACTGAGAGTTATCTAGCAGGAAATAGTTGTATCACAGACAGGACCTGTAACACTTACAGACCTGAAATTGTTTCTGAAGGAGACAGCAGAGGTGCCTGAATAAAGCAGAGGATGAAATAATGAAAATGAATCAGAGGTAACAAGGTGAAGTACAGAAAATAACATTCAAAAACACACTGTCATGTTAGCTGGAAGAATACTGAGTGAAATCAGATACTGTGCAGCCACTGTTTAATCTTGCAATTAAGTTTGATGCAATGCAAAGTTCACCTCTTGATGAGGTCATGCAAGAGTAGTAGCAAAACTCATTTAATTTGGAATATTTTCTTAGTACAAGTAGACAACACACCTGTTCTGCCTTTGCATTTTCACAGACGAAGGTCTCATAAAACATGGGAAACTCTGGAGCGTTGTCATTTACATCCAAAACCTTAATGAACACTGGGACACGGCTGCTTTGTTTTGGGTTGTCTGAAACGACAAAACCAGAATGGAGATTTTATTTAGCCCAGTTACTGACTCAGTGCAGTGGAAGAAAAGGACAGACTTGGAGGCTCATTGCCTTAGTTCTTCTCATTCAGAGCACTTCACTTACATTCTGTTGATTCTGGTGAATGCATTATGGAATAAATGTGATATCATTACTCTAATTCTGCATAAACTGTAGAGTTAAGATGTATTAGGAGTCCAGGATTTACAAATTCCTTTGACCATTCCAAATGTGATTATGAATGCAAGTGTGATATATGTAAATATAATACTGGAACTAAATTAGATCTATTTATTAGCCTGACTGATACTGTTTGGTGGCAGTGAAGTATCTAGAACATATTCCCTTCCTTAGCTCTCAAACAGGAAGACTGAAGAGTCATGAAGATGAGATTGAGTGGCTTTTTTCTTCTCCACTTGTTAAATGTAATACTCTGTGCCCTACAAATCTTGTGGCACAGTTCCTTAAGCCACCATGATTACCATTATGCTATAGAAATAGTAACTGCAGCTGTCATCACAGATGCTTTCTAACCTGTTGTGAATTGTTCTTCCTGGTGTTCTAGAGTAAATACTGAAGTGTATTAGCTGAAGAAGATAAGCACTATATAAAACCTGAAGATCCCCCTATGTAAACAATCTTTTTTTCCCTATAAGGACTGCATAGTGCCATGACGTTGACAAGGATATTCCTGAGCATAGAATACTAATGAAAATACTGTCATCATTCTGGATAAAAATGAAAACATCTGCAAATGTACCATACTGTATAGACTCTTCCTTTTCCTGTTGGAGGAGACAGGCCTTAGTCAAAAAGATGCACAGAATAAGGGAGAAAACCAGTGGCAGCAACCTTGCTTAGAGCCATGCATGGTGAAATAGGCAAGATTCTGAGGCACAAAGTCACACCATAACAACCACTGACTCCTAAAATGTACAAGATCTGGTCCCAAACAAATTTGTCATCACTAATCAAAGGAAACCCAAGAGACATTGCCATTTATCTGTCTCCTTTGTGCTCCATATCACACAATATCCACCTAGGAGTACGTGGGTATGGGAAAGTCAGAGAGTGAAATCTGAGGGAAAGAGCATGATTGAAATAAGTTTCATTTGAAATAAACACCTTCCCCTCTCTTACATGAGGGCTCACACTGAATTTTCCTGTGTTGATTTCCTACCCACGTTAACATACTTTATTAATGCATTTTAACCTATCATTCAAGTGAAAAAACAGTGCAATAAAATATAGCGGATCAAAGACTCTATATTCTTGTACAAGCATTCATTATAGTAGCTGGTTGGTTTTATTATTATATTTATTCATTACAGTAGCTTCTACTTATTCATTATGGTAGCTTGTTGACTTTAATAAAAGTCCTATTAATGTGTTTATCATCCTTTTATAAATGTGAAAATGCCTTCTCCAAAACTGGCACTGCTTATTTGTATTACAGAGATCAGTAATTTGGACAAAATATTGTGCTTTAAGGCTCCACAGTCCCATTGAAGTTAATATGATTCCATTAGGCATAAACCTCTTTCTAATATGAGCCATTGGGATAAATTCATTCGATGTATAAAATAACAGTTTGTGTATAATATAGACTAGGCTGAATTCTGTGCTAAAATACATCAATAAAAGAGTTGAATTTTTATAACAGGCAGAAATCAAAGGCACTCATTTGAAGTCACAGGACTATTGGCAAGGCTATTATGTAGGGCATACTTTTCTAACAAATACATTCAAATATATTCGCGAACATGTTTCTTCTCCTCTCAAGAAGGAGAATTGTTTTCTTTCCTGCTTTTTAAACCTAAACCTACATATTTTCATTTTACTTCTAGGTGCTTAAGGTTCTTACAATTTAAAATCATACTGTAATAAACAGAAGCTTCACATAAACTCTAGGTTCTATGAACATATGCCTCTTCTCTGATTTAATGGAAATTAATAGACATCTTCAAACCTTTTTTTTTTATATATTGTGTCATCATCTTTCAAATTATTTGTGCAAATTCATTGATGTAGGTTAATTTGTTTGCATTATCCTTTAATTAATGCAGGGGTCCATCTCCATAGGCTCAACAATCTGCTTAAGTCTATTTCTCTTTATAGGGATATGTTTTCTGCTGAGCCAGCAACCGAACTGTTAAAGTGAGGTTTTTTTCAGAATACAGCCTCCAAGTCCTGCCAATGTTTGACTTGCCCTTAAGTGTTAAGTAACAAATATTTAAAAACACTCTGGGAATTGTCTCTGGTAAATCAGCTGTAATTCTGCAGCTGTGACTCACTAGACCTGTGTCCCGAGTTTTAATGCCAGTTTGCTGTCTGACTGTGGCAGATGTACTGACCCGGTGTTTCACCAACTATTTATTTGCAGCAGTCACAGCGTGATTGATTCTCTGGGCTGCTGAGCAATTGCAGCTCATACTGGTGAAAAAGGAGAACATTTAGAAATGGAGCAATCTAAACTTACTGACAGTCCTAGTCAAAGGCAAAAAAAACTTCTGTATTTTTTTTTTTACTGTAAAACGAAACCAAGAGCAGTCATCACTGAAAGGTGTTTCTCTTTATGACTTTATAATTATTTTTTTTTCTATATCAAAGGGAGCACCCACCCATTTGAAGGCATATCCTGCCTGTCACCTGACTGGGTATTTTTTTTAGATTACTTCAGTGAGGTATACTTGGAGCTTGGTGAGATAATGTCACTGAGAGTAATAAGTGATTCTATGGAATTTAGAGCAATGGGACTTAGGGTAGCCTTGCTAGAAATTCCTGGGTTTAGCCAGGAACAATAAGCAGTGGGACTTTCCAGTCTAGTCCCTTGAGACTAAAATTAGTGAAGTGTCCTGGATCAGAACAGTAACTACATTTCAACCAAAAATTTGCCTTTGGAAGACATCTACCCTAGTTATGCCAAATTTGGTCTAGGCTTAGTAGAGCACACCCTGGGAAGCAGCTTGTTGCAGCCTGAGAGGGTTCTGACTAAAGAGGACTGGTAATTAAGACAGAAGCCTGTGTCAGACACAAGAGGTTAAGCTGAGAGGGTTTGGTGCAGTAGAAGGTCTGTGCTCAGGGGAGGAAGCAAGAAACCAAGCAAGAACTTCCTAGAGATGCTAAGCTGGATTTCAGACAATATACAGTCTTCTATTCTGCATGTTATTTCAGCCCAGCTGGGGTCAATGCAAGTGTTCTTGCTATTGCCAGTGCTCAATGTTCTTGCTAGTCTTTCATTTTTAGGCATTTTTTTTTTCCTTCTGCTCTACCCAGGAGATGCCTATAGTGTACAATTTTTGACCCTAGAACCCTCCTTCAAGAACTTAATAGAAACACAACCACGTGACTAACATTCAGTGTTTGGTGTGCTCACATCCTGTACCTAGCATTAAAAGGTGCAAACTTTCATGGGAGGGAGAAAACTATTACTGTCCTGTCATTCCTATAGGCTCATACCCACTACTCCACTGTACAACCCCATTTGCTTGCCTCAGTAGCATTGTTTTACACTGGTTTTCAGTTTTAAAGAAGACTTACACAATAAAGAAAGTTGAGTCAAGTAATCTTGAGCTCTTTACACTCTTCTCGCTGTTAAGCAGGTAATCGAGCCATATACAAATAGAACAAAAGAAAATAGAGCTTACATTGTCTCAGAAAAATCAAAAGATTTTTAGCCTCTGAGTTGCAGAGAGACATTGTGACACTCACAGAACTGGTGTTTATTTTAAACTTATCTACCATTCCACCATAAACATAGGTACTGCGACTACAAAACAAATAGAATGGCATTCCCTGCTATTTGAGCATGTGATGTACTTATAATGTATTAAAACAAATAATTGTTTATTAAGGCCATCTCGAATGCATATCCTTTCTTAGACCCTTGTCATTTTGACTTCTAAAATCAACATGTCTAGGATTATCACAAGATTACTACTCTGGAACAATCCTAAACTAAGTGACAGACTGATTTGTAACTACAGCTTGTTAATTTCAAAGGATGCACACAAAGTAAAAAATGGACATGCAGAAAACTGACTATGATCTGGGCACCTAGCTCAGCCCAGCCACCTTAGCCTTATTTGAAAACATCCAGTCTGAATGAAACTGAATTCAGCCAAGGAATGCAGTTTGGCTTTAAACCATCTGTTTTGGGCATGCCAGTTTCAAAATTCGACAACCATGTTCGAAATTTAAAATGGCTATGACTGATCAGACAACACAGAACTGTCACCTTTTCTCCCGGCTAAGTTACCTCTTCATGAACTGTGTCCCTAATAAACACAAAACTGCAGATGACCTCTCGCAGAGTTACTGCTTCTTCATTAGTATTGAGTGGGCTATCCATAAACCTGACACGTGTCCAGCTGCGCTTTCCACACACTCAGCTAGAAGGCTAAATTCATTTCATCAGGGACAGGAGCCGTATTTAGGTTTAACTTACTGATCTCTGCTGCTATTACTGTAATGTTGTGCCACAGCAGCGTTTCCCGGTCAAGGGGTTTTGAAGTGAATATCGAACCATTTCCTGAATTGATGTTGAATACTCTGTCCATATCAGTGTGACGATCTACAGAGTACCTGCAAATACAGAGACACGGGTTAGAGGAATGCTTTCCTTTTAATTTCTATGTTCTAAAACCATTTTCTAAGGCTAGACATCAAACAGCTAGTAAATGGGGTTTCCTTTTGTTTTCAGCACCGGCTTCAGAGTCTTTATATATTCACACAAAGAGCTAGTTCTGAGCTACTGGATAATGACACATTGGAGGTTTGATTTAGAAGGTGGAGTATTGTCACTGAATAAATGAATTGCTGCAGAATTTACATACCTCTGAGAATCATCAAAGCTTTGTTTTTAGTGAAAAATGTGAAGTCTGTGTCCTGAAAGATAGGAAGTTTATTTTAAGGCTGAGTTGGCTTTTCCTTTATAAAACCTTTTTATGGTTTGGTATCTCAACTGTTCCAAATAATTTCTGATATAAAATCTGAGAGCTGGGGTGCATTTGTACCTTTCACTTCTCAGCATTTAAAAAGGCTGCCCGCCCAAACCAAGTCAGCACGGAACAGAGATTCATTATTCCACGGTACATATCACACAAAGGTTTGTTGTAACTCATTAAAACTAACATTCTCAGCCCTGCTTGATGGTATCTATATGTGAAAATGAATGCTAACAAGCTCTGGATGAGCTCAGAGTCTAAATACAGATTCAAATTTTCAATCTGATCTTTTGCTTTTTCAGCTGAACTAAATCCAAGTTTAAAAGCAGAACTCTCCAGTTCCTGGGAGAGGGTGCTTCCACCTTGATCCAAATGCTGTGACTTGGCTTCATCTCTCCTGAAGGGAAAATTCTTGCATAAATTATGGAGGTTTTGACAGAAATATGTCTCTGATGCTGCCAAAAAAGAATGCAATTGCATTATTCTGCTCTTGTTTCAAGCCCAACTGTGTGCTCATGTACAATCCAGGACAGATCCTTAGGAAGCCCAGTGTGCTCCCTTGGTCTCCTCGCAGGCCGCGCCGATGGAGACAAGGCAGCTACTGCTGTCCCGTGTGTCCAGACAAGGGTAAAGACAATGGCTGAGCTGGTAAGCAGTCACATGAAAACTGGGCCAGGAGAAAGACTGGCAGAGTTTCCTGTCACTCCAGAATTCAGGGGAATGCAGAGGCTGAAGAAAAATTTCTCTCCCCTGCTCTGCCCTAGATGCAGCTGCAAGACATGTCCTTTACTCTGCACAGATTTCCTAGTGCTTGTGCAGCGTCTCTTAAATTCTAAGAAAGATCTTGCATGAAAGAAGGAGGGAATAGAAGAAACCAGCTGAACTGTGATTCTGACAAAAGTTTTAAAACTAACTGACTTGCTAATCATCTTGTAACTGATTTTATTTTCCTTCTTCGCACATAAAAAAGTGGGAAATAATGCCTACAGCAAATTAGACTTATTAGGTCTTATTCCAAAATAAGAATTTAAGTGTAGCCTACCTTTCTAAACAAAACAATGGCAAGTATTAATTATTTGTACAAAACTGTTTTTCTTTTTCCATGGTAGATTCCTAGGGAAGCACCCATTTGACATTAAAAGGTACTAGCACAAAAAGCTAACATTTTTTGGTAGGACTTGCATAGGCACAGCTTGCTAGGTCATCGGGAGTTCAGATTTAGTTTTCATTCATTGCTGTCACTTCACTGACAGTACTGCAATTTTGGCTGCAAGAAGTCAGCTGTGGTGTCCCTAACTTAGTTCCTTTATGCAAGCATTGTGACATTACCATCAGCTTGAAAAGTGTTGCTTTGTCCAAATCTAAATAGCAGGTGTGAATTTGTTGACTTGGCTGAAATGTTTAATGGGAACAAGTTTATACAAACTGGTCTGACTCTTTTACATTTTGACAAAGTAAGTATTTGATATGGTAAACATTTCATTTTAACTTTCATTCATTCAGGCTTTTATATGATATTATGTTGGTATCTTCTGAATTCAATTATTTTCAGATATTCTGTAGCTCATTTCCATATCTTTCAGCTGTAATACTTTGGTATTTCCATTTTGCAGTTAAATCTAGATTCTGTATTCTTCTTGGAAATGAAATATCAGGATTTTCCATAGATTAGCTGTTCCAGCTAACGGTAATACTATGTTTCAGACTCTGATTCAGCAAGACATTTAAATAAGCAACTAGCTTTAGGCATGAGTTGTCTGTTCATTGGGGGTTTTTTCTTCAATTTTACTTTCACTCCAGCTTCATATTTTGAATGGACTTAAAATATCTTACTGTCTTAGCACATTTTAATGCCTTGGTGTATTGCAATCACTATCTTTGTAAGATTTCCCAAATTCCATCTGTGATACAGTATCTGGAAGGAAAAAAAAAAGGTTCTGGACTTTTTCTAAGATTACCACGGTTGTAACATTGAAGACTTTTTCTTCAAGATATTATGCATTTTAAAGTACAAGTATTTGTAAAGCCTTATGTATATTCAGTCATTTGTACAGTGGAAACTCAAACTCATAAAAATAAAACCAGCAGAGACAGTTTCTTAATGGAATGTTAATTTTATTTCTTCATATCCCAAAGAAAATACATACAAGGTCAGTGCATTTAAAGTATATTCCAATTATACCATTAAATCTGGTCTAGAAGGATGATTTTAATAAGCTAGACTGTCACTTCTGTTTCTCAGTTTGCATAATCCAGTCTCTTTTGATCAAGGATTTTTAATTATGTTGAACTGGCGGTGATTCTGACTTCTGGATCACAACCTAGTAAGAATTAAGTAGACAACATCAAACTAATTTTTACATTTATTTAATGAAATTACTGGTGTGTATTTGTCAGATTTCAGGACTTCATCTCTTTCAAGCTTTGAAGAATTGACAAGCTAGGAAGTTAAAAAGTATCTATGGAGACTCCAGTCTCTCCTTGCACATAACAGGAAGAAGGGAAGGGTAAAAGAATCTAACACATGCAAATATGTTGTCAGTAAAATACACAAACAAAATTTAGCCTTACATTTGTTTGCAGATCATTTTCATCTGGGGTACTTTAGTAAATCAAATCACAGCAGGAAGACAGTTCTAGTGACTGATGAACTTCATTATGCCTCTGAGGAGTTACTATAGCAAAAAAACTCAGCTAGCAATTTAAAAAGATCTGATGTACAATACAGCAGTGCCAGTTTCAGCATTATTTTTTCATCAGTATGCAGCAGTTCATATTATTTCTGTGTAGATCAAACACAAGTAGAATGCAAAACTTTTGTTTTATAACATAGCTGGACAGTAGAGTGCTACTCGGGAGTGTGTTAAAGTTACTACACATGGACACATATTCAAATACAGCCGAACGTGTACTGGTGTACTTTTGTATTTTCTCAATATCATGTCAGAGCAAAACTTACTTATAAGAGTTACACTGATGCAATTTAGTTTTACCAATACACAGGTCACAAATGGTTATGCAGTCTTACAACCAGGGCAGATAGCCGCTTCATAGTTTGCTATTGCTTCATTGTCTTCTGATGTTCAGCAGCCTGCTGTCTAATGTAACCACAAGTCAGGAAGATTTGTGGGTCAGGAAGGAATGTGTGTGTGAATTTTTCATAATGCATTTTCATAATGATATTGTGAAGGTTTCCTTTAATGGAAGATCAAAGGGGCTTTCATCTAACAGAGTTAGGGCTCAGTTTGTTTAAGAAGAGAAATCTTCACTTGAAGAGGGGAAAATGGAAGGTTTTCATTGTAATATCAAGTGTCTAAAGATTTTATTTTTAACCGTCAAGAAAAATTGACAAGCAAGTGACAAGTCATATATATACAGTCTAATTGCATCTTCCCCGAAGCTCAGAGTGAAAATCGGATTTCACATCTCTATTGCATGATAGAAAAAAAAAATTACCCTGTCAAAAAGATGCAGACTCAACCCATGCCCCTAAATTCTAGCAGATACCCAAGATACTAGCACCATAAAATTACATTTATTGCAAGTTAAGATCTCTCAGGCTACTGCTCTCTGCTGATTTCCTTTCTGTTACTGATTTTCATGATTTCTCTTGCTATGTTTATTTCTATTACTCTAACCTCTTTCTCATTTTTATTTTTCTTCTCCTTGCACTTGGCTGTTGCATGCTATTAAGGTAAAAAGTAGACAAGCTTTCCGCTGCACTGCATCAGTTTTGACACTTCTACTAAATTTTGCTCAGTAACTATCTGGTAACTTAAATATGCAAAGTACTTATACGGTATTAAAGAACTGCCCTTTGAAAGTTAGGTAAGTTTTAGCACACACATTCAATTAATAGCAAAGAGCCGGTAGGCAGTACTCAACAACGAACAGCGTAGTCCCTATCCACTGTAAATCACTTACAATTAGGAGCTGGTGGTGGTGTGAAATGCAAATGGTTGTAGTTATCACCACAGGGAAGGAAGGAAGCACTCCCCTTACTCTCCAGTGCCATTAGATATAAAAAAGCAGGTTCCTATGAAGACTGCAAGGGGCCTGGGTGTCACTCCAACCAATTTTTCACCTTCATGCTAGCATGCCCATGAAAACGTGCTACAAAAGATGTTCATTCTGTCCCGGGGCCTCACCAAAGTTGGCAAAACATTATGCTGCTCTTTAAGTGACTGAGCTCTGCTAGCTCAGAATGGCATGTAATTGTTGCATGTCATGATACAAATTTAAGAAAACCTCAATTACAGTTAGAAGGTTTAGTCTTGCATGTGTAGGGCATGCTATGCAAACTGACGGTAGAGGGGGTTTCTGCCAGAAACATTTTAGAATTAGCTTCTTCATCTAGGAAATTAAAATTACAGTATTTACCACTCTCACAAGATGAGCTAAGAGCTTAAAACTTACTCATTATTGTAAGATATCTTGATGAAAGATAGCAGTCTGCAGAAGTGCAAAGTATTGATGGACTAGATTTTTATTAAACCTGCACTGTTCCATTTTGATCAAAGGCTACTATTGAATTTCCAAGGTGCCCAACTCAGAAACCTGCTGAAAATTGACCTGGATTTAATATTGCTGCACTTTTCAATTCCTCCTCTTGCTGCCTTGTCAGTAGCAATGAACTTTAATTAAAGCGCACAATTATTTAAAAGTTCTTTAATACTCTATCCACTATGACTTAAGTACTCCAGTATGCACTGAAACAATACACAATTTACAAAAAAAAGAAGACTTAGGTATATCTATTCCAACCTTATCATTTCCTCCACTTCCTCTAAGAACAGTTTATTGATTCACGGCAAGTTTAAATTATGAAGCTCATGAGACTGACTCTTATCTTACAAGCCTTGCACTGAGATCAGAGGTGAGATCAGAGCCTGTGTGTGCACATGAGCTGATTTTGAGGCATTTCTACTTGCGATTTAGAGAAGATAAATGTGGCCTCTGTTAAGCAGGTCGGGACAGATGGAAGAAGAAAATGCTGCTGAATCACCCCCCTGTCTTATAGCCAAGAGGATGCACTGTGCTGCACTGGAAAATGTTAAAGGTGGAAGGAAAACACTAGGATTTTCTTAGTGCTCTTTTTGCAGTAAATTTTTCATGGTAGAAATAACCACATCCATTAGCTATTGAAGAGATTAGGATAGAATTCAACCTGCAAAAGCCATGCAAACACATTCACACATACCTAAACATGCTCAAGCGTGACAGATCATTTACCATGTACAATACTCCATACTCAAGCATGCCCTACAACTCACATTGTTACAAGTGAGGATTTTTTTGTGTGTGCTGACACGATAAAAGAAAAATTAAAGCTGTAAAAAATTTACAGACAAGCTGAAGTAGTATATGCTTACTTGACAGGGTTCTTGGCAGCATCTGGATCCTGAGCAGTTACTGTTCCTATTATACTGTTTAATGGAACATCTTCTTTCACTTCCATTATGTATGCTGGTCTGCTGAACATGGGGGGTTCATCGACATCCTCCACCTGAATTCTGACTGTAGCTGAGTCCTTGAATGGCCCCAAGTACAGGAATCGAGGGTCCACATGAGTATTGGTAGCTTCCACTTTGAGAATATACAAGTTTTTGTTTTCGAAATCCAATGCCTGGGAAGAAAAAAAAAAAAAAAAGAATTTGAGAAGTCTGTGAGGATTGCTGTGATTCTCAGCCAGATGAGCAGGACGAACGGTGGGAAGTCACGGAGAGGCCTGTGCTAGATAACAGGAGCCCGAACTGGAATTAAAATGCCAACAGAAATGAGAAAGGGCTCTATGCCCAGATAATACATTAGGAAGAAAAGCACTTTTTCAAGGAATTCTGTGTCTGGAACTCCTAAACACCAAATAGTTTTCTCATATCGCCTGAACTCCTCATGTCTGTTGTTCTGTCATTTTTGGCATTTTGATGATTTCTTATCTCTTTTTTGCCCATAAGCACCACACACTAAAGGAGTGAAGATTTTCTAGGTGTTGATTGTTTAGGTACTGGCATCCCATCACTGAAATGAAACACTGTGACATCTAGTGTCTGGATATCCAGGACCACCCACAAAGCCAAACATAATTTTATGATAGGCTGTGACTATAGGACACGCCGTTAAAACTATGAAGAAACAGCATTTAGAGACTCTTTGTCACTACTTGGAGAAATGTGGGGACAGAGTAGTCACCCTGTTTTTCCACTCCATTATAGAAGATTCACAGCTTCTGTCAGCAATAGACATAAATACAAACGGAGTTAGACTGATATCATAATCAGACCCTGGAAGGCATCTCCTAAAAAACAAGTAATGACAGGTGTCGTACTGATATCAACAAGCAAGTGCATGTTTGGAAAATCTACACAATGTCTATCTAGTGATGACTGAACTTGAACTGATGAAGGATGATATCTGTAACCTTATCAAGTTTGCCTGATACCCCACTGTAAACAATATTTCTCAAACCTTTTCTGACAACCAATGTGCAACCTAGTAGATGATGTCCACTGTGATCTCGCAAGGCACTGTGATTTTTTTTCTAAAGCATGCTGATAGATTTATTAAATTTTTACAAAACGTGAGTCAAAAGAAATTTGTCTATGTACTTCAATATATTATAGCTGCACAATTCAATGTCCTCTGAAAATGCAAAACAGGCAATATGATATTATTTCTGTGGTCTCAACACAGTATTTTCTACTAAGTGAGCAAAGCCAGTAAGTATCATAGGGAGAAAATCACAGTTGGATGGTGGTGCTTCTTTGAGTTTTTCTGTGGATATGTTCAGGCTGTAGAAATTTTTCTCAGTTGCACCACACTCCTTAGGTAATTTACTCTCCCAGGTCCTCCAAAGTATGTGCATTGGTTTAGTACAGGAGGTATAAGAGGAAGGATACCAATTGCTTGTGTAAAAGAAACTTTACATAGGTAATGTAGAGATTTCCAACAGACAGAATTCAAATTAACAAAAACCACATGTTGCACTAAAAATGAAAAACAATTATGTGCTAGATAAAGGTTTGACTGGTGTTTCAGAGGCTGGGATTAAGTGTGTTAAGATATGTACCTTTTTCACAGTTATAATTCCTTCCTGTGTGTCCTTGTCTGTGGTAATTCCAAACATGTCATATCCGTCCCCCTCAGTGATGCTGTATTCAATCTCTGCATTTTCATCCACGTCAGCATCGTTAGCTTTTATCCTGCCAACCGGGGAGTCGAGTGGCGTAGACTCAGGAGCTCTGAACTGGTATGTGCCTGCAGCAGACAGAGGGAAATCTGGTTAGTCAGTCTCAAGGTGCTTTGGACACCATCTCTCAGTTCACTGTCCAGGCTGGGCGTGTGCAGGTAAGTTAGGGAGTTGCTGTGTCCACAGGCCTTCCTGGGGCAAAAGGCTTCAGCTTCTGCCATACTTTCATGTGGGCAAAAGTTACTTATTTTTCTATCAGTTTTCTCATATGGAGGATGGGCATTTTGCTTTGCTACAAACATGTAACTTTAGCAACAGATGTCCCTTTCTGGATGTTCTCATGGTCTCTGTTGGCCGTATCAGAATTGTATATGAAAAACGTCTTGAGACCAAAGGGCAAATATTAAGAATTGTCAGAAGCCAGTGCATCTTAGTAACACTAAAGCTAAATCCAGCTCAAATGCCTATTAAATATGTACTACATTGAATTTTTGTCTGAAAAAAACTCCACTTGTGGAGTGTTGGCATTATGAAGCTGTATCTTTTTTATATTGAAGACACTTATATCCAGAGATGTATAATTAACTCATTCAGGGAAGAGTGCTATATTTCTTCTTAAGTTGCTCTAATTTAAATGGAAAATCTTTGCCCACAGCTAAGAACAGACTTTGAACCTAAATGACAAGTTGCTTCCAATAACTTTCCCAGTGACTTAACTGCCAAAGCTCACTGATTTGTCTGATAGTATCTGCAATTATTTTCTGTAACAGCTGCTCTTGACTTTGACACTCACTGACACTGTGATACATGCACATCATACAGAGAGCAGTGGTTAGACAAAGTAAAAAAAGGAAAAAAAATAGAGTGAGAAAGAAGGAAGTAAAGAGAGGGAAAGAGAAGAGGATGAAAGCTGAATCACTTTGAATCCCTTATGGCAATGAATGGTCATTAATAGAAATTACTTTCTAAGAGAGCTTGCTCAATTGATTCCCATAAGTATCACACACATATCTACTGAATTATTTGAGACAGGGGAAGTAAATAGGCAGAAATATCTGGTGTATTTATGTACGTGCTTTTGTTTCTGTATGCAAAGAACATAGGAAAATTCATTGAAGCAAATGCTTTCTGGTTATAAATACTCATATCTATTGAATTTGCTATTGGGATATTTTTGCATACTTAAATAAATTTATTTCAAAACTTAAATATATTAGATTTCAACAGATACCTTAAAATGCAATCAATCACAAAGTCTGAAAGAAATAACAGTGAACAAGAAATACAGATTACATTGATCAAAGTTACTTAATAGGTAGGAAAAACAGAAGAGGTTTCTGCACATTAATTCACCTCTCAAGACTGTCAACTGCAACTGGAGTAAAAATATTAAATATTTGTTTCCCTGTTACAGCAATTAACCTTAGTATGATGCTATTGCTTAGTTATGTGCTCTCTTTTGCTTTCCTAAAGGAAGTTTGATACTCAATAAATTCACAGTAGAGGAAACGATATCTAAGGTGAACAAAAAACAAAACAAGAACCATATTTGTCCATTTTAGTGTTACAACATAGAATGTAAATATTCCATACTCTGGGGGAAGCGAGGTGGATTGTCGTTTACGTCAGTCAATGTGATGTTCACGGTGGTGGTTCCTGATAATCCGCCCATCTGGCCTCCCATGTCTTTAGCCTGGATGACCACTTGGTATTGCTCCCTATTTTCACGGTCCATGTTCAGTAAAGCAGTTTTAATAATGCCTGTAAACATGAAAATTAAAGAGTGGGGAGTTCATAGGTAGGGACTTAGACGGAAATTCTTATTAAAAGAACGAAACAATCTCTGTGTAGTAAGTAAACTTTGCCCAGTACAAATATTTACTGTTATGAGACGGGTCATTAAATTACAGACTTGTCATGTCACATCTCAGGCTACTGCCTATGTGACAGACACAGTATTAGTGGTACCCCCAGAAAGCTGTTCTACTTATTTGTGAGCCATGTTATTTTACATAACTACCCTCTTTCAGTTCCATGCCAAAATCTTTCATTGAACTGGAAAAAGGCTGTTTGTTCATTATTTTGACAGATGTGGTAAAAAAAAAAGAAAATCTAACTTCAGCGAGACACCATTAAAGAGTGCGACAACATTTAATGGAAGAACAGAAATTAATTAAGAAAATTATGAGCATCCAAACATGCCCAAGTATATATATTTCTATTTATACATCGATTGAAATTATTTGCCAGTCACTTCCTTCTTCAAAGGCAAAATATCAGTTATAAGGCCAACTCCTATTGAAATTCAATCAGATTTACCATGAAGCAAAATGTTTGCATTCTCACTGAGTCTCTTAAGGTAAGAACTGACTCCTTTGTAGGCAAAAGGGGTGAAATTCAAGTACTGAAATCCATGACAAAATTCACAGTGGCTTTGAAAGAGACATGTTTCATTCTAGAAGTTCTGCAATTGATTTCCATGGCAGGAAGATCAAGACTGTGGTTTACTTAGCTTCCCATGCCCCATACAAACCTCTTGAGAGAAGTTTATTACTGGTGAACTCCCACCTACTTTATCCTTATTATAAGTCTAGAAGAGCAGTACTGTACTGCCCAAGTCAGAAAGAGTGCATCAGTGCAAAAATCCTGGCTTGTGTTATCTAATACCTTACGCTTGAAGGGAAGCTCCCTTTGAACTTGGCTCTGCCCCTTTTCAGAACTGTGTACAGCCTTTCAGCTCAGGTTTCAGTTTGAAACATATAGTCTCTCTTCCCTTTTCCCTGACTGAGTCTCTAAGATTTATGTAAGGAACAATCTTAAACCTGATTGTCTGGGATAATCTATTTCTTTCCTGTATGCATGCTGAGGAGAACCAATTTCCCAAGCTTCCAGCAACCTAACACAGTGGATGTTTCCACTGAAGGAGTTTCTTGAGGTTGTTTCTTTTTGGAAAACTTAGTCAGAAAGCTTGGCAAGAGACTATCTATGTGCTCAGGTAGTCAACGGTATACCAGATTCAATCAGACAGAATGTGTATGTTGTACATGCACAGGTTCCAAAGCTGGCTGTTAGTCAGACCATTAAAAATTCCAGTCACTGTGTATAATTTAAACATCTTCCAAAAACAGAACTCAGAACTTTGGGATTCTATTTGTGATCTTCTAGCTTAGCGCAACAGTCAATTTTACCTCTTCTATCATTACTCTTAATTAAGATTTCTTTCATAAAATTAGCATTAAAGTGATATGTTGCAGATGTACAGAAATTATAATTACTTTAAACAAGTTCTGAAGAAGCAGACAGAGAAAAAAACCTCACCTGAACAAACCCTCAGTCTTAATTTAGCCATTATGAAGATCTATGAGGATTAAGCACTTTTTTCCACACCCACCTGTTTCTCTCTTTCATCTAAAAGCCAATCTATCTGGTTTAATTTAAGCATCCACTGCAGTGTCTGTACCCACTGCTTGTTAAAACTGATTGAAAACTGATTCACATCCAGTACTAATTGTATTTATTAGACTTTGCTGGTAAGATTAAAATAATGTAGGTGTCATGTTTACAGATGTATCGCTCTATTAAATTTGTCAGATTTTGCACTGAGTAAGATGTAATCTCTTTAAAGTTTTTTTACTAATATATCCCTAGCTTGGCTTAGCATGTCATTTTGAATTACAGACATTGTCAGAGAATGACAGATAAGGTCCCCTGACCTGTCTCAGATTCGACAGAGAAATATGGTTGCCCCTGGAGAATGCTGTAGACAACTTTAGCACTGTTCCCGTATGTAGGATCATCGGCATCAGTTGCAGTGACTTGCACAACAAAGGTACCTGCAATGAAAAATTAAAGAAAATAAATATTATTAGGTTTTTTTCATGGCCAAGACAGTTTATGATGTAGAGAAAAAAACAGTTCATGTTCAGGTCAGACTTGTGCCAGGAAGTTAGCAATATTCTTATTTTGTAGAATTTTCTCTGTTCATGAAGGACATAAACTCAAAATGATACCTGTCTTATTCTCAACTCATTCAAACACACAGTTATTGATTGGATATGTGGATCCTTCATCATGTTTCTCATGAAGGAAACAGAAATGCACCCTTCTCCAGATATTGAAAGCATTCAGAATTTGAATCTAGTTCAAGAATATACTTTTGCAAATTTACTCATGCTCGTACAGTATTTGACATAGGAATGTAAATATGGTTCTTCATGTGTCTTCTAGAGAAAGAAATGGTGTTGAATCCTAGGCAAAGTGTTAAGAAACAAAAAATTAGCTTAGATTTTGGCATTTAAAACCAGCCGTGAATAAAGTGTTCACATATTAAAATGTGAATATTAGGTTCTCACTTCACCAGATGAGTTTTCATCCAAATGACAAGTTCCATGAATGAGGGAAGAGAGTATGCCCCAAAGTCTTTATTTTCATATTGCTTGAGCTTTATTTTAATCTCATTCTTGATCATGATTAATTAATGCTTCTCTCCCTGGACATTATTTCAAATTAGAAATGTGCTTCTTGGAATTCAACCATCCATTGCTCTCTGACAAAGAAATCAAAATGACTTCCCTACGAATCAAAGAATCAAAACCTGTCAACTTCTCAGGAAAAGATCCCATCTTAAAATCATTTTCCAAGGAAGTTCTTTTTTTTTTGTCTTGTCTTGATTGATTTTTACAGCTCAATATATTTTAAATCAATAGAAAGATTTCAGTGGACTTCAAGGGACTTTGGAGCTGTTTTTTTGGTTTTTTTTTTGCATGGAAAGAACAACAAAGGTCCTAGGAAGTTAACGGCGTATCTCAGAACCCGTGGGTGACAGAAATGTGTACAACCCTTTCTGTACCTGCCCTTTTCGATTTTGTTTACCTTCCTGAACTAAAGAAGGGTTGCTGAACAGATCTAGGAGTGCTATTGACACAAGTGACCATGGAATACCATATTACTACATGGCTACTAAATCATGTATTAAACATATTTTACATGTCTCACGTAAAAGAGATCAACTCACTTTCATTGACGTTAAACCAGATGGTATTAACTTGCATTTTTTGTGCTAAAACAGAGGGAGCATATTTCACGCAGCTGACACCTCTGATTCCAGCAAACTGTTGCCCCTATTTTCCTGGATTTTTATTTTTTTTTAATGTCTGAGGTGCTTTTACTCCAGACTCAAACAGCAGGTGTCTCTATTCAACACCTGTAAACTCAGGGCCCTTCAATAACTCCACAGAAAGAAGCTATACCAGACACTGAAATCAGTTATTAGTTAGCACCTACCAACATCTGACATTTCGGGAATGCTGGCATTGTAAACGTCCTTTGTAAACATTGGCTCATTGTCATTGATATCATGGATCTTAATGATGAACTCAGATTCTGGTTCCACTGGTCTTCCAGTCCTTCTGTTTATAGCCTGGGCACGGAGTATGTATACAGGCTTTTCTTCCCTGTCTAGTCTCTTTGTGGCCTGGATGTCACCAGTGTTTTCATTGATAATGAAGAGGTCTCCTGCTCCATCTCCAGAAAGGATGTACTTAAGTGATCCATCTCCTTTATCCTGGTCTGAATGCAGCTGGTGGTGAAATGGGAATTAAAAAAAAAAAAAAAAAAGAAAGGAAAATAAATAAATAATTGGGACACAATTCCAGATACTTTAACTGATATCATGATATATGCTCTCCTTTAACTGATATCATGATATATGCTCTCCTACCAGTAATACTCAGCCAGAATACTGTACCTTGCTTTTGGGAAATGAGTTGATACTACAGTAGAAGCAGTGAGTAGATAGAGTTGTGTCTTGATGTCAGAATTGAAATGGTCTGCAATATCATAAAAAATTGCCTGAGGATAACCACAATCTGAAGCTGCAGACCACTTTCCCAAGCTAAGTAAACATCAATCAAATCCAAATGCTAGTGGCTTAGGTGGAATCCTAGGAATATATAGGGCAATGATATCCTACAGTGGAAAACCAGTGGGTTTGGGAATTGCAGTATGCAAAGAATTAAAAAGTGGCCAGTCAAACCACTTCTTGAGTTTAAATTCTGGGTGGTTGGCTCTTATGGCCCATGGACATTATGTAATATATCGCACAGTGTACAATAAAATAACCTATCAAATACATACATAAACAGCAGATAAATACATGCATTCACAGATCTGGCAAACTAAGGGAAGAGGCAGGCAGGTATAATAGACCATTACAGCACTGCAAGTGAAGACATCAGTTGCCTTATCCAAAGGGGCATGGACAAAGCTGAAACATGGTGGGGGAAGGGGAAAGAAGAGAATGATGGTAAGTAGCATACAAAGCATGATTCGCCCAAACCATCATGTTTTATTTCCCCAGATGATTTCCACATCTCTTGAAATGCTGCTGAGTGACACAAAAGGTATAACTGACTAAATCAGACCCTTATGGGCATTCCTTTGGTAAAGCCTTATTTATTCCCCTGGCCTTAAAATACAGGCTACTCAAATACAATTTATTTTATTGTTACAGGAAATAAAAAAAAATTTTAAAATGAAACATTAAAATGGGTTCCAAAGTCAGAGCATAGGTGATGAAACTAATGGGAAAAAAAAATCTGTTAGGTAGCAGATTCCTGGAAATAATTTCTTTCATAGAGAAAACATGTTTATGAGTCAGGAGAGCTGGACTTTCTCAACCAGCTCTTTGCTTCTCTTTTCCTGAATAAAAGCTAGAAACGCCCCCCCCCGGTTCAGTGTGTTGCAAAGCACTTAGCATTGCTGGATAGCATGCAGAGGACAGAAAGATTTGTAGATTTAAAGAATCTTGGCATAGACTCCAGCAGTGCCTGGCTATGCCCCTACCATGCTGGAAGGGCAGCCTCCAGCATGACCATATGGTCAATGTTTTGGGCTTCCTCCAACTTTCTGCTCAGATCAGGAATCCACAGACAACACACTTGGTGGCACAGTGCTCCACTGTGTGCGCATATGCCAATGATCTCTAGAGAAAGCACGCTCCATGCAAAAACTCTGTGTTTAAGGGCAAAACTCTCTGTCACCACACATTCCAAGACTGTCCAATAATACAAAATATCATAACTGTGGCACAGTTAATCATTAGCAGACATGCTGAAGCACTCTTCTTAATTTTCCCCTTCAGGGAGAAAATGGGCATTCTGTGTAATTTTGCACGGAGCCCTTTCTCTTGATAATAAGAATAGCAGTAAGTAGGTTCTGTGCAGAATTTTTTATAAACATACTTCACATCCCTTCACAAAACCAGTCAATACCATTTGCTCTGTTTTTCGGATAACAAAGTTTCTCAGAAGGCTAGTCTTGAAATTTGGAATAGAGTTTAGGTCTCTTGAGTCCTACTCAGCTAGCCAATTTCCTTGGCCAGGGGGCCTAGAGGAATTATATTATTTACTAGACATAACTTCAGATTCTAAAAAACATCTATCAGACCAGCTTGTTAAGAAGTCAGACTAGAAGTCTACTGCAGGATGTAATTTCAATAGATTAATTGAATAGAATTTTCCTCAAAGGCAACCTGCAACAGAAAAGGCATAAAAATAATTTTGTTTTAAAACTGTGTATTTTTATGATTGTTTCACATCAAAAATTCAACTTCTATCTGCCTTGAAAGCCTGTTTAACTTTGTATCAGAATGGGACAAAACCAGCCCTCAGTAACAGACTATTATTAATTCATATGAGTCATGGAATAGTGCTGTTTTGAGACTTGGTAAAGGCTGAACTCTCAGGCTCATTTTTATCATCATTTTAATTAAACTCGGTTTCAACGAACAAAGTAGCAAAAAAAGGGCAAGACAAAAAAGGTGCTGGATCCACTGGGAATAGTTTTCAATAATATTCTTTAACTAGCCTAGACTACTTAAAGAACTAAAAATGGAAACTTGTATGATTTTTTCATGTCAATTGTTTATTAAATTTCCACTTCTCCTCCAAAATTAACTCACCCATGTAAGACCCACTGTGACTCTGGATATCAAGACAAAGTATATCTCGGTGTCATCAACACTGAGAATGAGGTGATCCTCACCCAAAGTTCAATCTTTAGACCTCCATCTAAATCACTAACTTTTGAAAAAAGATGCTCCCTCTGACAAAATCCTTTCCAACTTTGGTATCGTTAGTTTTACAGCTTTCCAAAGACATGACAGAACAATCTAAGTGCTCAGTTAGCCAGGCTGTATGTGGATAATTTACTGTGAGAGTCTGACCTGGGGGAGGTCATGTCCTACATGTATCTTACAGGGAGCTAAGGCTGGATGAATGCTTGCTCTTCAAACCAAAAATGAACTTACTGCGTATCATCATGTGTGGCCTCATGAACCTGGTTCACAAGGATCTCTAAAAGTGTGACAGAAATCTGTTTGATTTCAGTAAAGAAGGATAGTTCTCACCATAAGGTTTTTATGGGATAGACCTGTATCACACCACCTGCTTAATTCCTGGGACAATGACTATATTACCAAAATAGTTTGGATGTTGTTCCCTTCTACTCAGAAAAAAAAAAAAAAGTTTTTATATATTAAAAAAAAAAGCCAAGCAGATCTCTAGAAAAGGTTCTCATAGATGATAAATTTGGACCATTCCCTTGTGAGGAAAATAAAAAAAAAAAAAAAAATTATTTTAGATTACTTTATTTGTCCTTGACTGTGTTTGGTAGAAAAGTTCTACCCAGGCAAAGACAATCTTCTGTTTTTTCTTAAGTATCAGTTTATCTTGGAAGTAGCATTTTGTTTGTGTGACCTATATGAATTGGGAAATTGCTACTGTTACCAGGTTTAAAAAAAAAAAAATTAAAGGACAAAAAATGGTGCAAATTGAGTCCTGAAGAAACACCTGGAGGTGAGATGTGCTTAAAAATACAGTTGATGGGTTTTGTATATAAAACTTAACACCTCTGTGAGGTCATGAAGATGAAATGAATGGTAACAAAACCCCCATTTTCCTTTTAAATTGAAGTTACTTTTCACTACCCAGAAACCTCATTGCACAGAAAGTTTGCTGTAATGAAGTATGTGCATAAATTGTACTGCAGATGCTTTTAGCAGGACTGCTGCTAGCCAACCCTAGGTATTATACCTTCACTCTGTTTACACACCAATATTACCAAGGAGTGTCCATTATCCTCTGCATAAAGTTAGTCAAATAAAAGGGCCATGGCAGATAGTCATGGGATAGAATAAAATCTTTGGGACACAGCACTCACATAATCTGGGCTGTATCATATTACCATTCCACAAGACAAAGTTACTTCAGCCAATTTTTTAAGGACTCCACTTTAGGACAGATCTTTTACTTCCATCAGAACTCAGTGTTACTCAGTGGCGTTCGTTTCAGTTCGTGGCTGAACTGAGCAACACCCCAAAGGTAAGCAAAATGGTGAGGAACTAAGTCTATGCAATAAAAAGTAAATGCATCGGCAATTGCACTGTATTAATATTATAATAAATTGATTCATTCAGAATCTAATCTGGATACTCTTCTGACATTGTCCATCAATCACTGGCTAAGGCTGAGGATGAATGACAAATTAAAGATTTTACTATGCCCTAGGCACACTTTTACTCATTTTACTTTAATACCACTGTTAAGTGAACATCTGGTTTGCTTTTAAGGACTTACAGTCAGATAAAAACTCTCCAGCCTCTATCTTTCTTCTGTTCCTCGCAAATGTCCTGGCCCAAACCATTCAAATACATCTGCCTGGACATGGGGAAGGCTTCATTTCTCCTGAAGGAAGAGGGGTTTAAAGTGCACTCAGGGCTGCAGCAATAGCTCCTTGTATTGGACATTCTGCTTGTTGTCATATACAAGAATTACTTTATGAGAGCTGGTTGTTTCTTGGTCTGGGTTGTTGGTTTTTTTTTTGTTTTTTTTTTCCAGAATTAGCCACAATCTAGAGTAGCCTCGTTCTCCACAGTATCTCTGGAAGAGTCCCCCAAAATCTCCAAGGGTGGTGGCAACAGACTGACTTCAGCACGGCACCAAGGAAAAGGGAAGTGAAATCTCTGCTCGAAGTATTTTTACATGAACATTTATTTTTTTATTTGTTTCTGGACTGAATATATTGACAGCATTTGTGTTCATCTCCAACAGAGAGCATTGCTACATTTTAAAGTAATAATCCACAAAAATTTTACCAGGATTTTAAAAATTAGGTTGGACCCATTCAACACACTCAGGAATTCCATCAGCAAAGCATATGGGAAGAATTCAAGGGCATCTTCCAAGTCCTTTTGCAGTAAGACTAAAAACTGCTGTGGTGCAGGGAATAGCATCTCCCCAGGCGGGCGATGGCAGAGCCTGGCAGCCATGGCCTGTCCCACCACCCCAGACAGGAGCAGGGCAGCCACAGGTGACCAGGACAGCCCCAGCGCTGGGTACTGAGCACCTGGTGGGAATGGTGACGGCAGGGCAGGGCTGTGGGGAGCTGGAGACTGGCCCTGCTGTGGTGTCTCTGGGGCAGGGCCATGGGGCTGACTTGGGGTCCTGGGCTCTGGGCAGAGGAACAGGGACAGTCAGGGCTGGGAGGTGAACTCGGTGCCCTTTTCTCAACATGCTAAATTCACCTTGATATGAAACTTTATGAAATATCAGGACCAAAATGGAATAATCGAAGTGAGATCCCAGACGTTTTAATATGTTAAGACTAACCACTAACTTTTTTGTGTGTTTAAATGGAATACACTAGAGAGAAGCGGCTTTCTAGCACAGATATTTGTAACAAGGTTGTACTGAAAATGCTTTTACTGCTGTGGTAATTAAATTCCAAAAAATTGAAATTGCAGGCCGTGGCTATTCTCCAGAGTTAAATAACACCCCTCCTCTACCTCATTCTGTAACACTGATTTAAACAGCGTAGTTAATCTCATTTATGAAGTGGCTTAAGGTTATGAAAGACAGCTGTAAATTGCAGTTTAGCTCCCACTAATGTCATATTGCCAGTTACGATACCTGGCAATTCAGTGGGTAAAATGGTTTTCTATTCACCCTACAGACCACGTTCCCTTTCCTTTTGTGGATATTACATGCTTGTCGCTGAATTTCAGAGCAGTTACTGAATCTCTGTGAAGATCAAAGTCAATTGACCTTGGGATGTACACATCAACCCACAATTATCCACAAATAAGCTGCCTGTTGCGTCTTATTTGCTTGTGTTTTTAAGAGGGACTTGATATTCTGGGGTTGGTGTGGTCCCATTTTTGTCTCCTAACACATTAACGAAATTGAGACCAACTATTAAAATAGTAAGCAAGCAGTTGGTAGGTAGCTAATAAAGAGAATCATGGTTTTACTCCTGGGAGCTTTCACAGCACATGATTTTGCTCCAAATTTAATATATCTAAACACCAAAATAATGTCTAGTAATGAACAAATTCAACTACATGTATTGCTTGAGGTTACACAGCGCAATACTGAAGCATTCAGAAAAAACAAACAACAGAATAAGAGACTGCTAATACTGTAATAGTAAGAGTAATAACAACCTTGCACTCTTCCTTGGCTCTCCTGGTGCTCTTTACCCCTACAGCATCAACAAAACCCTTCAATTACTATAATAACCAACTCCTTTAGTATAACCAAATAATCAGCACCAAACTTTTCGCTCTACTTGGTGACTCTGTATTAAAAGGAAAACGTCACTGGCTTTGCACATTAGGTAGTAAGTATTTATACGTATTTTGCTGAAGTTTAAGTACAGACTTCTTTCTAATGCGCAAAAAGTACCCCCAGAACACTACATATGGGTCCCATATACCTCCATATACACGAAATATATCATGTATCATCAGGGCAAACACCTACACAAATAATTTATTTCAATACATAAAAGATCCTTTCTTCCAAAAGATATTCCACAAGGCCCACGAAGAGATCCAGCATCACCAGAAATGACAGATTTCCTATGGATGTGTGTGCCACAGTTTTCTGGTCTCAATTAGCTCTGGATCCATCCATACACCACATAACCTCCCTATCTAACTCAGCCCTAAGCCAAAGCCTCCTGTCTCCCTCATATCATGCACCTCACTGCATGGTGCTGGATACTTCCTTTTCTGGCCCATGTCCTTAAATCCTCTCCTCTAGAAACTGCAAAATGGTGCTGCTTCTCATGTTCCCTAAATACTTCCTGGAGAAGAACCATCATGGGCCACAGTTGTGGGTGGTTTATATGTGTATCTATGGAACAACCAGCTGCCAGCCAGTCAATGCAAAAAGTAGGTTTATTTGCCTGATGTAGCTACTGTTCTTCAAACTGTACATGAGAATAATGATTTTGACACATTTATTCCTCTATAAATTAACTGAAATAAGTTAATGGACTTTAGAACTGTTTAGAGGAGGCCAATGGACAGAGATAGAGGCTAGACCGCTGAAGCTAATGATTAGATGGCTAGATGCTTAAAAATAATTCGGAAGACAATGGGAGAAAGATGCTACAGTGATTCCAAATCTTCTTGGTGCTTACAGAAACTAGAAGAGACGATTACTTTCCATTCTTATATAAAGCAATTTGAAGATTATAGTAAGATTTAGACCCTATAGTCTCAAAAATCAAGAGACAGACTTTGAAGTAAGATTCAAACTGCCATTTTCAAAGAAAATAAAACAATAAAAAATATTTGACAAGATTAAAAAGAAATGCAAACAGACCCAGTACTATAAGATCACAGCACCATGATTCCTGATGTACAGCTGCCAGGAACAATGCTTTCACACGGGGGCTGTATTTAAACTGTTACCATAGGTACTTAAAGTAGATTCCCACTCTTTTGTATCTCCTCACTAACCTGAGATCTGCTATCCTAAACAATTAACAGTCTTCATTTTTCATCACTTTCTTGACCTTACAGATGTCACAGTTTATAGAATAATTGAATTGGTTAACTACAGTAAGTGATTAGTTTAGTATGGTAGGTACAGTTCCTGTACTATAGTTAATACAGTAAACCTGAATATGGTTCAGTGTGACTGATTCCTGAGTGCTTGAGGTTTTTAAGGTAGTTTTATCTTGCTTGGCTCTCACCATGCCTAGCAAAGAAAAAGGTACAACAGGTACACAGCTCCTGTTTGAAAAAATAGCTGCTCTGGAGATTAGAAAAGATCCTGCTTGCCAAACTAGATGTGCTGCTCTTGTGCCAGCATTATTTTTCTGTTTTAAGAGCCTCCTCCCACACACATACATTCTTCCTCTTCCTGCATTTATAGATAATTCCATTTGCTCTCATTATTTTTTTTTTTGCTAGACTCCCAGCCTATATACAGCCTTTGCTGCTCTCATTATTTTTTTTTTTTGCTAGACTCCCAGCCTATATACAGCCTTTGCTTGCAAAATAGGCACTTCTGAGACCTCAGCTGGAAACCTGTGTACAACCTCAGTATCTTGTTTTCAAGACAAGTGGATTCCAAAAAGACCCAGTGAAGAAAAGGCCAGATATGAAGGGCTGATGCTCCTAGCTGGTTTTCTGTAAATGCTGCATTTCAATTGGCCTTCCTTCTGTACAAATGGACACAGATCTTGGAACAATGTTAGTATTTTCCTATATGCATTAGAAATGAGTACAAAGATTTGCTATTTTCATTGCTGTATCAAACTAGTTCTTCCTGACTAAAACACTCAGTTTTTTTCTCTTTCTCCTGCTCCTTCTCCTTCCATTTTATGACCATGCATTGTCTATTAGATTTTTTTCTTAATAACTCCTATTTCATGAATACTGCATTTTTTTCCTGTTTTTATTCCTTCCATTTTCAATAGCTGTCTTTTTCTACTGTAGTATATTCTCATAATAAAGGGTAAGACTGAAATCAAGAATCATAGAATCACTGAATATGTTGAGTTGAAACAGATTTATCAGGATCATTGAGTAGTCCAACTCCTGATGGAAAACATTAAATCTATAAAAAATTAATGAAACAGAGCACTGAAGAATTACTGAGGTTATAGGAGGTTCCTGCACTTTAGGGTGTTGGTTTCTTTGGAGTTACTGAAAAATACACTATGTCTATTTGATTGTGCTTACTTTTTTGATCCGTAACAGTTAGTATAGCAAACCCAAGAATATCTCAAAACCTGGCTCATTCAGCTGTGGAATCCTATTAATACTAATACAAAGCAGGAGGTGTTTTTATAGAAAGAACATATCTGCAAGATATCTTGTTTACAAAAAGCGTATCAGCTCTGGTTGCATGCAAACACGCAGATTAGCAGAAAAACTCAGTAAATATTGAAATACTACTAATAAAAAACAGTGAAGGATATGGGAATTCAATACTTGAACTATTAAACCATAAATTAAATACTTTATTAAGATAACCACCTCAGTGCATAACATGAAAAGGATAAAACAACAATATTCTCTAAGGGCACCCTTTAACCTAAGTACTGGCTTTAAAAAAAAAAAAACCCAAAAAAGAAAGCAGCCATGAGATTCAAGAACAAAAAAACATGCTAAAATTGCACCCACTGCAAACAGGGAAAAAAGCTGTAAGTGTTCAGTAACAGCAGTATCATCTGCAAAACATATTGTCCTGATATTAAGAATTGCAGGAGAAATTAAAAAAAAATCACAGTGATGCTGTCTCTCTGTTTCTTGAGAGTATCAAAATGTCAGTGAACTTTCTCATTCATTCTCAAAAGTAGCAGTGCCAGTCTGTTTCCTGTAAATGAATGACACTAAGAGAGGCTAAAACCAGTTTTGTGGAGATGAACAAATTCAGAAAATGAAGAGAACAAAAAGCACTAAGCATATTTCAAGATTCAGAAGCAACCAGGTACTCAAAAGGCAAACTGAGTATAAAAAGCCAGTGGCATTTAATTTCAAAACAAATAGAACACAGAAAAGTCACTATAATAAGAATATAGGCTGCTGGAGTGAAAAAAATAAAAAGAGTAAGAAATTTAAATGGCAACAGAATAAGGATTTGCCACTGGACCAGAGACAAGATGTGACGTGTTCTCTCACTTTGGAACCTCAGGCTCACACCCTTCAAGCAGGCTGGAAGGTCCAGGCAGGCTGGAAGTCTCTTTCTGTGAGTGCCATATGTGAGGCCACATGGCCTGACAAAGACAGGGACTACAGTTTCACTGATGCTGGGATCCTTGGTTTAAGGAATAGGCTGCCCAAAGTGTAGTTGGGAACCTGTTGTTTAAAATATATGGAGCTAAGAACAAACATCCATACTCTGGTGACTCACACCTTTATTACACACCTTTCAAAATCACAAACGGGTTTTCTAACCTGAAGTACAAACATGCAGCCACAGCTAATCAGCTTTGCAGAAAGTCAGCTGGAATATGTCAATCCTTTCAACATTGCCTGGGGCCTCTCAAGTCTTCTTCCTCTTGGGTTCCCCAACTGCTTCTGTTCTTTGTTGTGATTAAACAGGGACAATGGCACAAGAGCTTTTGTCCTGTGCTGCAGTACATCAAACTAGCAAGGTACTTTATTCTGGTGGCCCTTCTTTCTAGGGTCAACTGATTATCAGATCTTAATGAATATCTGGCAAAGCTGCAAACTAGGTAAAGGTACCTCCATGTTCTCCTGAGCTGAGTGCTGCTTAGCACTTCTGTGGTAATGCAGTTTTATTTGTTCCTCTTCCTCTTATCTCTAAGCCAAATTATAGCAGGAGTTTACAAAGTTTGCCTTTACAAAGACAAATAGGTCTTTAATTCGTAAGGAACAAGAGACCGTGGTGTCAAGTCTGATCTCTGTATATATGGGCCCTTGAGTTTCATGTCCTTTTATCAAACTTCTTGCTTTTCTTTGAACTACTGTATAACAGTAAGAAAGAAGCAGTCTTCCTTTCAGACTCTAGGGAACTCAAAACAATTCTGATTCTGAGTAATAACTGACCTCTCACTTAAAAAAAAAAAAAATCCATGGTTGTATACTGAATTTTCCCCGTTTTACTTAGAGCAGCTAGGTTTCATTATGCCTTTGAAAGATCAAAGAGCTCTCTTCAGCTAAACAGTAGTGATGGTAACAATAGATCATCATACAGACTTCTGCAATTACCCTCACAAAAGCGTGGAGATCTTGTTCTTCTCTCAAGGAAGGCCAAGGCAGTTTAAAATCCCTGTTTAATGCTTTTGGTCCATCTATTTAATCATCTGCATTTCTTTGTCAAAGCAAGCATTATTTCTTTTCGTCAGTGTTTTCAAACTGTGGGGTAGCAAAAGGACCTGGTAGACATGAGGATTTGCTTTAGTTTAGACATCAGCATTCATTTACTATGAAGTAAAAATGGCTTAGCCAACTCCAGACTTGTCACAACTTAGCTCAGGTACTAGGAAAACTCTCTTGAATAGCTGAGCAGAAGATTAGAATAGATTAAAAAAATATTTTATCTAGTGTATACAATTTAGTGATCAGGAGTAAAAATTCAAGCCTCTGAATTCTCGACGGAGCTGTACGAGTCGTATTAGGAGACACTGCCACCTCTGCAAATCTACCACCTTAACTGAATAGTCAGTCATTGGCTTCACGTGTGAGTCTTAAAGACTAAACGGGAAACTTAGTCTGAGACATCGCTGATGATTTTCTTGGTATACAGAAAATAAAATACAAACATGGAGTGAAGCACCTTTAAGAGTATCTCTTGACAACAACACAAGATATGTAACGGAAAGACAGGCTTGTAGCCGCAAATACACTGTCAGGTTTTAATACTGTCTTTGTCACACTCTTCCTGTCTGATCTTAGACAGATCACTATTTGATGCTTCTACATTCTCCCTGCAGTAAAATGTTAACAATGTCCAGTTCTGTATGTAATGATTATAACATGATTTGAGAACCTTGGGTGTAACTTGTTCTGTGTTAGTTTATGGAAAGACGGAGTATCGTTTAACTGGAATCAAGATCAGCAACACTGCGACTTTGCCACAGCTTGCTGTATTTAGAGTTTAGAGGGTGAGGGGATGGCCTATCCTTAATCCAGCTGCAATGGTAGAAAATCTAATTGTTCTCAGGTTATTGTTATTATGCCCCAGCTGAAGGTTACTGTCACCAAAGATTTGGATGGGTAGATAGGGGGGTTTCTGCATTCCGAGGCTTTCTATATTAGCTAAAGTAGCATTCTGAGGTATCTTAAAAATTCCTTGAAAAGGAATATGTGTGCTTTCTTATGTGAGGTTAAAGAAAATTAAGTGCCTGACTTGTAATGACATTCAATGGGAATACAATGAGTTCATAAAGGGATGCATGCCTAAACCCCATTTTTCAATTAGAACCTACAACTGAATTGCCTACAATTCAAGAGCATCAACTTTCTTCACAGCTTTTTTCCAAGTCAGAGGAAATTAATTCCAATATCCTAATATCCTTCCACTGACTATAATGGGACTTCTATTCTGTACTGCACTAGTCAATTAAAAAAGGGAATTCATATGGCAGAAGATGGCAGCAGGTATTCTGCTGAGATTAGGAGAAAATATTTTTTTTGGAAAAGAGTACATTCAGCAAACATGCAGTGCAATAATAACTTTAGTATATTTGCCTTAGTCTTTAAATTATGTGATGTGTATAGTTAGTGAAATCAGTCTGTATTACATGTCCAGCTTTATATATCTTTGATTTCTCTGGGAGTTTACCCAGGGACAGCTGATTACTCTTTATCAGTGGTCAGAATAATCTATTTAATCACTGACAAAATGTTTTCTTCAGAATCATGAACTTTCAAAACTGCTTCATAATTAAATTTTAAGTAAATACAGCACTTTAATTAAGGTATATGAGCACATAGATTTCTAATTCAGAGAAAACCTCTATTCTCCTGTGGGGGTAGGAGGAATCTATCTGAAAGATGAACTACAAAACAAAACAAAAGAAACCTTGGCCTAATATCCAGAAATGTTTTTACCAGGATATAGTTGAATAAAACATCAGGCTTCTTTGGCAAGTAACAGCTTCTGACTACTCCCTGATGGATGCGCTTGAAAGCAAATGCTCATCCTTTGCTTACTGACAAAGGTGACCCTTTGATATTCTGAGTGCCTGATGCTGACAATCAAACCCTGAAATGTGTGTATGAATTTTATATGCTATATAAAAGTGTGCGTGTCAGGGAAGAAAAAGGGGGATGGAGAAGGGAGGATAAAGACAAATGCTAAAACAAATGAGAACCTACATTCAGATTTAAATGAAGACTTAACAAAAAGGAAACTAATTCATATCCACAGGTTTAACTGAGTCTTTAACCTGTTTTCATGCCCCTGCCATTTAGTTCTATAGGTCAGAAGCTGGGAAAAGGAAAAATATTTCCATTCTCTCATGTTCCCCAACTTTGTTTCTAAACAGAAGTTTGTGTTATATAACCAAGTAATCAAGGATTTGTGAGACAGTAGATGCAATATAAAAGGCCATACATTTATCTCTCAACAGGACTCTCTTGAGGAAGACTCCTCAACTAGAAAAATATTTATGGGAAACTTTAGCCAAGCCTGGCATTGAGTAGATACTTCTTTCAAGTTAGTATTCCTCGAAGTGCAGTTAGTGAGGCTGTGAAGGGACAGCTCATGTGATCTGAACGTTGCAGTAGAATGATGTACATCCTTACAAAGGCCAGGTCAGGAAGACAAGGAGGTGGATTAGGAAATAATCAGCATATGTAGGTGGAGCTCTGCTTTGGAACAGGTGACAAATCAATCGAGATCTTGAGGATAAGAGGACAAGCCAACACAAGACATCACATTAGGTATCTGCCACAGACTGTCTGCTCAAAGAGATGAAGCAGATGCAGCCTTCTTTAGACAGATGGAGGAAACCCTGTGATTGCAGGTCATAGTACTCTTGGGGGACTTTAATCATTCTTATGTTTGCTGGAAGGGCAATATGTCTGTGTGCAAGCAGCCCAGGATTCTGCAGAATGTCCTAAGACAACTTCACCCAGGTGATTGATGAGTTGACCAGAAGGTGTGTTATGCTGGACCCATTCGTCATGAATAAAGGAGAACTGCCCAGGGATACGGAACCGCACTTTGCCCACAGGCCCCAAAGAGCCTTGAGTCAGGCAGAAAATTCTGGTAGAGTGAAGCATTATTCTCAGCAGACAAAAACCAATAAATCAGGAGCCTTTTAAGTAAATTGGACACACTCAGTTCCATAAGAAAAAATTGGATGCATCTAAGGATGGTGACAGTGATGAAATGTTTCTTTCTATAACGTCTGAAAAGCCATAGTCTTTGGGGAAAGTACTTAAATTCTGAAAATAGGGGAAGTCACACCAGTTCAGGATCAAGATCCAACATAGCCTATCTAGGAATGCATTTTAATTTTGACTGGAAAACCTGCAATTCTTTTGGCGAGAATACTTGAGTCTATGCTCTCCCAATTATATAATATCTGGTATTCATGAAAGAAAAGAATTCTCTCTGAAGCACATATAATTGGTGTGATACTATCAGTCTAAAAATTCTAAAGGAAATCATTCATAAAATATTTCTGTACATAAAATAACAGATATTTATAAGGTGAACAGTGTAGATCCCAACAGGATCTGCCGGGAAGTAGCACGAGGCTCAAGCTCACATGAGTTTGCAATTACCACGAATATACATGCAAGAATTTTCTTCCACAGGCATTAACTCTTTGCCTGCAACCCCCTTGAAAGTTCTTATTCCCAAGCTGTACAGGACATTCTGGGAGTAATTTTAGCAGTTGTGACCAGCATTAACTGTACTTTAAGCAACTGACCTGAGATGCCTAAAACTACATGAAGTGGAAAGGAACTATGAATGGATGCTCTGACACCTCAGTTTGCATGCCCTTTAAATCCTCTGCCAGTGCCCTGATCAGCTTGATTGAAAGGGCTGCTAGGTACAAGGAAGTATGTCATAGAGCCAAAGGTCCAGCTCTGTTGTTTGGTTCTGTCTTTTGGGGGGAACTTGACCTTCCGTTAATGATAACATGATGCTAAACACAAGAGTTATACAAATGACCTGACTGAACTTGATGTCGCCTTCCAACACGAAGATATAGAATGTGCAGAAATGACAAATATGCTAAAGATGACTGAATGATCATTATGTGAGCCTTAGCAACACACTAAAACCTTCCTTGTTCCAGCAGACATTGAATGTGAAACATCACTTGATGTTTCACAAAGAGACAAAGTACGAAATAATGCCAGAGGGACAATATTCCTATATAGAGAGGCAACTTCAGCTGAGCTCTCCAGGAGCCCTGCCCTGTACCACATGGCATAAGCAAGCTGGGGATAGAAGGACTGCAGTCTTTATCAAACGATACGACTCCAAAATAAACAACTCTGTAAAGAAAACAGTGGGAATTATAGTTCTAACATAAACATTTGCTAATGTTTCCCCCCTTCTCCGTTAAGTTTTTAACTCCCAGATCACTCAGTATTTTATTTGTTTACAATCTTTGTTTTTCTATTTTGGGGTGATTTTTTTTTTTTATGAAATTAGAAGACAAGAGAGAAAGGACTGATGTTTTTTCCTTCTCCCTTCCTTCCAGAGGGCTATTCTTTCCTTTCCTTCATCTGCCACCTCAGACTTTCATGATAACTACAAGCTTCACTGCATCCTGAAGTACTTGCAAGTGCATGCTGAGGTTTCTTTCACCCCATTAATGGTGAAAGCAAGCCACAGTCTGCATTAGCGCATACGGATCAACAGTAGGCATTCACATCACAACACATTTTCAGTTTGTGTTTTGAAATGTTACACTGACTGGCCACAGCTCTCAACCCGCTGCTGCCCCACTGTGAACCGATGCTCACCAGTGAGGGAAATGGCAGCAAAAGAAAAGGGAGGCACATATGTTGAATTTAATAAAGAGATTTCTCTAAGCTTTATGGTTTACTATATTTGGTAAGCCAACTGTAAACAACAAATGGTGAAGTAACAACAATTGTCTTAAGCCTGAAAGAGGGATTTTATTTTTTAGCTGTCGCTAGCCTTCAAAATTTACATTCATGATGTTGCAGCTTCATAGTGAGAACGCTACTGTACTATACAAACAAATAAGAAAATAGTAATTGCAGCTCCAAAGAACAGCGATCTAAAAAATCCATAATGAAGCATGAATTTCACATGTAGTCTCTCCCTAAGAGTAAGATTAATATGTTCAGCTGTTTTTCTATAGCTGCAAGTCTAGGGACACACAATTCAGGACTATGTGCAGACTGCTAACAAGAGTAGAACAGGATAATCTGTGAAAAGATGTGATCCAAAATGTAAGCACTGGTATGAGTGGGTAATTAGCATGTGGAAAACAAAACTGTTTTGTTTGGGACACAAAAATGAAAAATAAGAATTAACAGAAATATTGCCTTGAGGGTCCCAGGATTTGTTTGCTTTGTAGGTGGAATGGGAGGAAGGGGAGGAGGTTATGTATCGTTACACTGTAAGCACCATCATGTGCCATAATGTAGGAAATGTGGTTTGTTTGAAACAGATGGTTGCAAGGCTCTTACATTGTGTAATATATTTGGATGCAAGGATGATGCCAAGTAGATTCAGAATTATGATGATCGTAAACATTAACCATGCTATATTTCCTGCCTTTTCATTTTCTGAATAACATCCTTGCCCATCCCACCCATTGCTCATTATCTCCTTTCTTAGCCCCCATATGATGGTTTAAAACCTGCAAGCTGTTTCTGGATTGTCATCCTGGGCCTCTAACCTCTCAACTGTCCCTCATTACGGAGTTATCTCTATTCCGCAGAGACCGGCAGTACAGAGAACTTCTATCAGCGCCAGTAAATCTCTCAAAGAGGAATATAAGACAAGGGTGTGTATGTGTGTGCAATTCAATATAGAAATGAAGGGCACTTGGGAAAGTCAAGTGGTGGAACATAAAATATGACTGATGGATGAGGAATAATGGAAGCGCAGATGCGCCACAGCATTTGTTCTACTTTTTAAGAGAATGACAAGTACTCAGTCTATTGATGTGTGAGGCAGGTGACCTAATCATATAAACTGAGGAGGCGGGGAAGGGGCTATGAACTCTGATTTTTTTTTTGTTTTCAATCTCTGTTTTGAAATTTCTGACTTTTAGCTGTGCAGAAGGCCACTTAACCTCCCTGTACGTCAGTTTTGTCACATGTAAAAGGCTGGTCTTAATGCTTACAGTTCTTCTGGATGCAGAAGGCCAAATCTAGACCCTGAGAGAGGCTATTCTGGGCATCAAAAACGAATGGAAAACTGCTTTGAGATACTCCCCGAATAAACAGAAGTTACAAGGGTAACTTTTAACTTTAGGCTTTGCAAAAATACCAAATAGTCACTGTGCTTGGAACAGGAAACTGAAGGCATCAGGCATGTATCATAGTGCAAGTTACAAGGCAAGGAAAACAAATACTGAGCAAGTGTCTGCCAATAAAGCTGCCTAAAGGATGTTAAAAGTGCAGACAGGGGAGTCATTTTAGTTTGACTTTTCACATCTTGTTTTTTTTGGGAACAAAAATTTTAAAGGTAAGTGCAGAACACTAGTGCACTAAAAGCTAAGAGAAAGTGAAGACTTCTCTTGCTAATTATCATGCCATACAATTAAGATATGATACCTCTTAACCTTTGGAGTAATGTTACCCATTACTTCCTAAAATGCTGAAAAGGCATGGACTGTATTACATGACAGTAATTTTCTTTGTTTAAATAGCCCCTCGTGTGTGCTCACAGCCAGATAATTTTGCCTCAGTACGTTGCTTAGTCCCTCTACTTGCAATGGCTTGGAGAGATTTTGCCTCTTGTTTCATTTGCTTCTGCTGAAATACACCGCTGAGCTTGCCTTCAGAATAGTTGTAGCCAGAAGTAAAATCAGACAAAAGAAAGAAAACACTGCTGAAACTATACTGTGGTAACATGTAGTTCATCCCCTCCTCAAAGCAGGGTCAACAGTACCTTAAACCATTCCTTGACAGTGGGAAATTCATCTTTCCAAGTGGTTCTTTCAACACCAAACAAAAAGATTCTCGGTTTGCCTACAGTAACACAGTATCCTTTTTGCTCTGCCAAGCCACATACCAGCAGGAGTTTGACTTTATCTTCCTTGAAAAATGGAGTTGTCAGCAGAGGTTGATTGTTTATGATGGGTTGTACAGGTAGTAACATCAGATAGCTTCCAGGCGAGCATGCTGCTTGAACTGTATGAACATCAATAAGACACAACAAAAATGAAAAGTATGTCTGGAAGTTTCCTTTTAGTGCCAGACAGACAGAGTGTTACAAAACCGTTCCACAGTTGTGCCTGTTGTTACTAGAAAAGCAAGTTGGTCCTTTCCATTGCAGACTGCCAGAAGCTGTTGGTCCTTTCCATTGCAGACTGCCAGAAGCTGTTCCTGGGTTAATGAGTAAGATTTAAAGACTTGTTCAGATCTTTCTTTAGTCCTAAAGAAAACGGAATCCTATCCCTTTATGTAACAACGATTCTAGTTTTGTGCTCTAAACTCAATGATGGATGCCAGTACGTGGATTTTATGTAGCCAGTGGGACAGCCATGTCAAAGCTGTCAAGTGCATACAAATAATAACTATACCTGTGAGTATAATCTTGGAACAGGGCAGATTTTTTTCATTTTTTTTACCCCTGGAGTATCTGAAGATCTCTAGAAAACCCAGCATGTATTTTTATATACAGCTGCACTACTACTTCATTGTTTACCTGTGATTTAAAGATGCATTCACCTCGGCCCTTTAAAATTGTACTAAGCAGCCGCAGGTACAACTAGATCTCATTTAAAACCTAACCCAGATGTTGCAAATTTTGGCTAGGTAGTAGTGCTAGACACTTCTTTACTTCAATGCACATGTAATTCTTTTATTTTTGGATTGAGTCCCTGCCAAGCGCTATAATTTCTGAACCAGAAGAAAAGATATCTTCAGGTTAAAATGTCACTGTACCCATCAGTCACACTTCAATGCATAGCTATAGTTCACAAGTTATTCAGCAGTGCAATGAATAATTCCAGTCTAGAACTTTTCTTCAAGTTCCTTATTATTGGAAGTCTGAGACTAGTGTGACTGGAGGCGTAAATTTCAACTCTTTTTAAAAAGACTTTATTTCACAAATATACAGGAATGAAATTCAGGAATACAAAGATGGATAATAAAGCGATCGATCTGGTGTCAGCACCACAGCAAACATCACCTTGTATTTACAACACTGTGAGTGTCTCGTTGGCAGCTGCACATCCTTGTCCAGTGAGATACATGAGCTGCATGTTTGGGCTGACAACGAAGTGTGCAGCATACAAAACTGGGGAGGACTTTTTAATTGCTGACAGCACCCATGGCTACTGTAAAAAGGTTTCATATGTGCTTGGACAATTAACTCCTAAAGGACGGAAAGCTCTGGGTTCCATGAATAAAGAGCATACAGGGTATGGAGAACAACAGTGCTCTGGTCTGTGACTCAGATGATGCTACAGCATTGTCTTCAGTACTGCCTTGAGCTCTGTCTTCAGAGAGACTGCCTTTCTTTTTTATTATCTCAAACCTGAATGCATTGCCTTTCACTGTTCTTTCCCTACTCTCTAAAACTACTATGATGCAAATGGGGTTTTTGTAGTATAAATAGTTACAGGATTTTACAGCTCATAGAAATAAAGCTGGTATTTAGAATCTTTCCCAACGGACTTCTTACATCTCAAATTTTGACGCAGATGTTTGGATTGAACAGGTGTTAAAAAAATGAAAAGGCAAAAGTGAAACCAGCATGAGTAAAGGAATTTTTTTTTGTAGCTTATATAGAATCCTTTTTTTTTTTAGTTCTGATGTTAATGCCCACCAACTTTAACTACTAAACACGAAAAAACCCCAGAAGATTCATGTCTGCCTGTTTATACAATAAGGCATAAGAACAATTCCCTTTTATATACATATATTGCCATTGTTTTAAAAGATTTTGCTGTTCACATTTCTTCTTTATATTCCTACCATTTTTAAGTCCATATTTAAGGTTAACATTTAGTCCTCTGAGAAAAAAAAATACGCTTCATAAAAATGTTCATTATCCTCATTTGCCCACATCAATCAAGTTTAATTGCTCAGTTAAATTGTCTGGTTACCTCAATTTGGAGACATTTAGATGCTTCTATCATTTCCCCTCACACCAATCCTCAACTTTAATAATAAAAGGCTGCTCTTCCATGCCTCTTGGCTAATTGTTCAGTTACAAGAGTGTGAGCAGTTCTGGCATTTGAAAGATGTGTGAAAGGCCACTCGTGAACGGCTTAGGAACACAGAATCAATGACATTTACACATTATGTGTTGTTTCTATGCTTTACAACAGAAACTGTAATAAAGTACAAATAGGTGGAAGAATTACTTTTAAAAACAATGTACATTTTTTTCTCTGACTCCTGTTGAAATTATCTTGATTTTCTGGTCCAACTAGACCATTTCTTAACTGTCTTTCAGCAAACTTATCCTGCAGGAATATCCACTTCCCCATCAGTCCCTCTGAAGTCAACAGCTTGTACTCTAATTCTGCAGTGGGAAGAACGGGGGGCTGAGGAGGTTTAATGTCAAAATTCACAGTGAAAATGAGAGACTGTAGGACTCACCTCAGGACCATATACTCTACCTTTGAACAAAAAGATCCCCAGTACCCTGACCACCCCCAGCAGGCTGTGAAACACAAGAGTGTGTGTAGGACTGCTGTCTTTCAATCTGTGCTCTTTTTTTTTTTCTTGACTCCACATTTCATACCTGCTGGCTTTTTTCCTTCAGTGTCTCATCTTCTGGTTTTGTTTTTGCTCTCTTTAGGGAAACTTTCTCCCAACTCTTATCCTCTACCCCCATTTAATGTCATTTCCCCCTCCTTTCCATCTTGATTCCTCTTTGTAAAGCTTCCATTCCTTCCACCTCTGTCTTTCTAGTTCTTTCCTCTTACTCTCTTCTGGTTTTTTTTTCTTACGTTCTTATCTTCCTTCTCTACTTCTCTCTGAGGACTCTCTGCCTTTGGCCTTTTCCTGTAGATGGGGCTCAATGGTACCTTTCATGAATGCTGATTATCCTGGCTGGAGTTCTATGAGTATTACACCAGCTGAGTAGCTCTTCATTTGAATCATGCCTTGCAGCCATTTAGGGGGGAAGGAGTGTCGCATCCAACTTTGACTGACAGCTGACTGGCAGGCAAGAAAAGCAGCCACCATCTCTCATGGGAATGCTCAGAAGCTTGCAGAGGGAGATAAAATGTCAAACCACTGTGATCTGCAGCCTTTGCTAAGAGGCTTGAGAGATCAAACTACATCAGACACAACCCCATTTTAGTTCGGAAAACCAAGCTGTATTGTTTCTGCTTTGAATGTTATCATCAATAGCACAATTTCTGCATTCTCAAGACAGATTCCTAGAAATTATGGCATCTTGGGTAGTATAGACTCTCTTCAGGCTCTTAACATAGGTGCATTAGCTCTACATAACATAAAGGTTGTTACCTATGTGGGGGTCTGCTGCTCAGGGAGGGGGATGTTGTTCTCAGAGTTAAGCTTTGACTTTCCTGTTTTAAATTTTTTTTTAACCCCTTCCCAACTGTCAGCATGCTTTGAGATTAGAAGTTTTCAGCTGCCTGTTGCTTCTTAGTATATATACAGAGTGTGCTTCAACCACGCTTTGTAGGAACAGGGCTGGTGGTGCGAAGGTCATCTCACATGGTCCTCAGCGGCACCATGAAACCTCATCAGAAAATGGCTGCATCATTGTTGTGTGCAGTGGGGACTAAAAAGGGAAACAATTCCCTTTTGCTGGGTAGAGAGAATCCTCACCAACAATGTAGGTACTGGGAATCCTAACTTATACCTAAACCTCTTCTGGTTTACATAGTTTGACTGTAGCAAAATTAATGAGCATGAGAGAAAACACATATTCCATTTTAAAGCTAAAAATCTGGCCTATAATTAAGCTGCATTATTTCCAAACACAAAATAAAATGGAAAATCTCTAATAGAATTGCCAAAGATTTGCTGTGGGACTTTCTGGTTAAATGAAGAATTTCTTGTTGATTACAATTTGAAGCTGAAGCGTACTAACCTTTCCGCTGAATTACTCCTCAGCAGAAGCTGGGCACACAGGAGCACGAACTAGAAGTTGTAGCAGGCATTGTTCTTCCCTATTTGCTACTGCTGGCTTTCCAGTGCTTCTAAAATCAAAACTTAGATGCATACGAAAGAAACTTACCTTGCCAACATACTGGTAGTCAGTTCCTGTGTATTCCTCCAATAAAAAGAACTGATTCCACATCCAGCTCCTTTTGGAACGATGGAGATCTTGCCTGCTATTTCCAGACAACACCAAAATCTTTTCCTTTTCTGGAAAGCCACTAGTCCTTCTGGATAATGGAGTTAAGAAACTTTGGTGGGGCTGACCAGCCCAAAATAGCAGCCAGAAGCAATGGTAAGTTCTCATCACGGCAACACAAGAAGGTCTAAATAATGACTTTTTGTCTTGTCCTCAAACTAACCTACTTTACTGCACTGAATCCAATCTCATGCCGTCTTCCTTCTTTAAATAGTCTTTGCAGTCTCAAAGGATCTCTGAAAAGAAAAATAACAACTATTTTAGCATTTCCAAAGGTACTTAACTGTTATCACTGCAGCAAGTAAGTCTACAAAGCAGACGAGCAATAATGATTGTTGTAAACCTGTTTCTGAATCAAAATGTTCCAAGTGGTCCGTCAAATGATCTGAGTGAATCTATATTGAGTAGGGGGATGGAGTCATGATGTTTGGATTTCGGGTGTGTGTGGGTCCCCTTTAACCCCATTTGCTTCCCTTCACCAACAAAGGTAAGGCAGACATTTTACTGCCTGAACTTTGGGATGTAACTGATTACTTTCTGATTGGGGATCTTGATGAGGTTACCTTACTGCATTAAAGAAATGCTAGCAAAAGTGCACACTGTCTTCCCAGGAGGCATTCTGTTGCTATAGTTATGGACTGAAGAGACTGGACTTAACTCCAGGATCTCTCCTTCACATTTAAGGAGTTTTGCCTTTGACTTCATTTAGAAAGGACCGGCTTAACAGGTTAGTGAAATAAATGCGTGTATTTGTCAATATCTCACACATGACAGGCCTGCTTGTTATTGCACAGGAAATGAAGTGGACACTTTGGTTTTCTCATTATCTACTGCCAGAATTTTCTACTGAGTTTTGAATCTTTAAATACATAGTTATATATGTAAATGCCTTCACTAATAACTTCTAAAAATAGAAAACAAACCCCAGCTAGTTCATTGCTACCTGTGGGTTTTTACTGGCTAGTGCTTCCTACTATTATTAATACAAAATATCGGTGCACCTACAAAATAATTACGAAAATGATCTCTCTGAATACTGCATAATTTCCAACATGCAAAAAGCTACAGATACAGTAACCCAGTGTAGTGTTGGTGGTTCTTCTGTTTTTAAAAAAGCTGAAAGCTTCTATTCAGAAGGAAGAAAATATACTATGTGTCTCAGCTAACCAGTCATACAAAATGCCTAATGAACAGCTTTGGAACATTTTATAATGTGAAGAAATCAGAATTAGTTGACAGAAACATTCAACAACATATATTTTTGTTGTAAACACTTCATTACATTTTTAGTTCAAACAGATCTATAACCTCAGAGAAGGATAATTTGATTAACTTTCATTTGCTTTTTCACTGATGCTCTTTGAAAAAAAGTTTTGGTTTTTTTTTCATTATTCTGATCAAAACCCAATAGATCATTCTGAACCAGCTCAAAATTCAATACAGCATCTCTCAGTATTCGTAAAGAAAGACTGTGGAATGAAAATCTGACTATACAAAATTGAAGAGAAAATTTTTGCTTGTTTGTTTCACTGTGTTTCATGCAACACTACTTGGATCATATTCTATATCAAAGACCATTTTTCCCCTATAATATATTTTTGTCTATTTAAAGGTGTACATTAGACAGAAATTAACCTTTGAGCTATGCTGAAGGAGTTACAGCACCTACAATGCCTCGGGTTAGCTACTCTTCTGGCTCTTGTTGTTCTTGGTAATAAATTGTATAAAATAACCTCAAGTCTCTTAGAGTTCCTGTTAGTAAATCATTTTCTATAAAGAAATACCACTTAGCTTTTATATGAATAGTAGGTAATGGAACAGGACTGTTCCAACAATATTATTTTACTGCTTCAAAAGTTAAAATACTGTTAAGAGGTAACATCTGTATGAGAAGGAAAAAAATTTTTAGCATTAAGAGGAAGAATGTAAACAGTACAATTAATTCTGAAGCAGTTTACTTTCTTCTGGAGAAGAGGGAAGGGTTGTAGTTAGCTCTTGTTAGCTAGGGAGCTTTCTGTAGGTAAAGAGAGCTCTGTCCTGCAGGTCATGGGAGCTGTGTCCACACACGGATTTGAGTGCTGTGAGAGAGAGACAGACCCTGGGTGAATTCGCACATACACATAACCATACACACAGACACAGAACAGCAAGAACAGAGCTGCTGCTCACAACAAGACCTTCCCAGACGAGGAACAGGGAAAGCTGGCATGACTAAGCTTTACAATGTGTTCAACAATTGCTTTCAGTGCAACTGATGGAGCAGTAGCAAACCAGCGTGCAGATTGCTAGAGCAGGACACAGGCAGCAGGTTAAGCAGATTCAGGCACCAGGATAGGGAGGCTGAGGGGGCTTTAACTTTCTGCATGTCTATAGTCCCTCTTATCCTCCTCCTGTACCCTTCTGACCTGTGTAGGGTCTTGTCCTTTACGATTCTGCCAACATCAATTCTAACCCTGGCTCATTGGACTGCATTCAAGTGGACATCTTCCTTCATGTGACATGGAAGAGGAAATTGAGTCTCACACAACATTTTTGACTTCCACTTTCTCACCAGGTTGCTTTGGGGGGAGGTTGGGGCCTGCCCAGGTGAGTTAAGCACTGCCCCAAGCTGACATGTATCAGGATGGACGTATCATCAGGACGATATGGGTTTGGAAGGCAGATGTGGAAAGATGGATTAGACAGTGGTTCTGGCAGTGCAAATATGTCTTCCTTTACTGGACAGGCAGGGTCTGAGGTAGGACTGTAGCACATGAGAAAACCCACTACTTTGCTATTAGTGAGGTCTGCATGGATTTTTGAAGCATAAGGGAGTGAAAATCATCCCCTGATAGGCTCCTCTAGTGCTCATCCCACCACCCCTACGGCCAGATCCTGTGGTGGGGCTCCACACCTCTGCTCCTGCACATAACATTTCCTGAGAAGTGCTGCCTGGAGCAGCATTACCTAGACGGGATTTGTGCCAGCCTTTTAAAGGATCAGTCCTTCAAACGCCAATTGCCAGGAAACAATTATTCCTGTGGGGGAATTTTCTGCAGTTGAAGTCAGCTATATTTCACAGCTCTGATGTCATGGGAAAGGTTTTATAGTGGCTCATGCTGAATTATAGCTTACAAGAATGATATCATAGCTGTGAAATACAGCCTTTTACTCCTCCCTGCAGAGATGTGTCCAAAATGCTGAAATAAGGGCATGATCCCGTAATGTCCTTCTTGACTGCATAGCCTGCATGATGCAGCAGAGCAGCGAAACCCCAGCAGCTTCCCTATGAGTGGCAAGAGAGGAGACACACCTCTACAGACCCTGGCTTAAGCGTGCAGCTGGGGTGAGTACCAACTGAAACCAGGGCGTCTCTGCCCTATCGGTGCTGATTACTCTTTTATGGGTCATAGTGATAAATTCAGTTGAGTGAATAAAAAGGACAGAGCATTCTGAGCTGAGCTTTTAGTAGTGAGCTCCTGTGGCTCTTAAATGCCATTTTTTGCTCCAGTCCCAATGTCTCATGCTCCAGAGAGGTCTCTGCAATGGAATAGTTTTTCTTGTGCAATCTCTCTTTATTTTGAAAACAAGTCATTTACCAGGGACATTTTATTTTCTTTAAGGGTAGATGTGCAAATATAACTGATGGGATCTGGGGATGGGGGCTAAAATTTGTTTCCTTCACATTGCACAAAGACAGGCAAAAAAAAGGCACTTTAAACATGGCATTTCTCTCAAATATCAGCTGGTCAGCTGGCTGGGGAACTTGCTGTGTTAATCAACTGTCAAGAGTGAAAAACAATTTTAGTGTACAACAGCCTCAGACAACTGGCTTAGCTCTGTCAGCTCAAATATATAGCAAATCTCGGCTTTTTACGAGAAAAGAAGAAATGTGCACATCCAAGCTTAAAAAAAAAACCAGTCTAACTTTAGCTATGATCACTGTTAACATAAAAGCAATGTCACTTGCAGCCACAGAACTTTCTTCAGTGTGACAAGTTGCAGATCTTAAGTTTATGTTCATGCCTCTTTGAAGGATTAACACCTCAGACAATTGCTTAATCACTATAAATATCAACTTCAAAATTATTTCCCCCAGGTGATAGTAGTCATAGTCAGCCTTTCTATTCACCCTCTCCTCCTTCATTAAAGTAATGTCTTAATGTGAGAACTCAGTGCAAATTTACATCCTTCCAGAGCAATATCCAAGTATTTCAACTATAAATCAAAAAGCAAATGCATCCATTGGAGTCACTCCTATGAATCAGGGAGCCCTGCCCTGGAGATGCCTTTCTGGTGCAGTGATAGGCATCAGGTACAGATTCTTGGCATAAGGAGCCCTCAAGAGGTTCCAACTCTACTCCTGCTCAGCACTGTGGGTTGCAATGCTCTTCCCAGATGGTTGTTAAATAAACCAGACTAGCAAAGAATCTTAGCATGAGAGGCATCAGCAAGGAGACAGAAAACAGATTTTCCTCATTCCTTTCTGTTCAGCCCCATAGTACACACTCCATCAGCAGACTCTCAAAGGAATATGCTTTATAAAGCGTACTAGACTCTGGACTTTAGGGTAATTTTCTTTCTGAACCCATGCATTCAATTATGCTTCTGTATGAATTTATACATCCTGGATGTTATGGGCTGCTGATAATTAGATTTCAAATAGCTTCTAAATAGGATAGCAACCATGTTTCTGATACAAACTTTATTCAAACAGAAGTGCCAGTTTAATAGATCCTTTATTCCCTAGTCAGAGAGGTACAGTTTCATTGTTCGAGCGTTGGATACAAAGCTTTGCAGATTTGGATTAAGGTCCATTAGTACACTGGAATGAACATCAATTGTGTTTTGAAGAACTGATAATGCACTGCTATTCTCACACAGCGACTGAATGAGGAGGTGAAAGTTAATACATGCTTTGGCATAGTATATAGGAAACTGAGCATGGGAAACGTTTTAGGGCTTGAGGTGTGATTATTTATTCATTTCTGTGACACAACAAATTGCATCAATCTTTATGGAGTTTGGTTAGTGTGAGGAGCCACTTTAGTTTGAATTCAGCTGGTTTAGTTTGCCTAAACTCTGGTTGTCAGGGGTGTCAGAGGCATGTGGGGGGAGGGAGCGTACACCTGCCACTTGCAGGAGGCAGCCTGGAGTGGGGCAAGCCTCATCTCTGAGGGGACTTCGCCTGGCAACACCTCCCATGAGGCAATCAGTAGGACACACTGTGGAGGGGCTTCTCCAATCAGGCTGCAAAAAGGTCTCCACCGATGGACAGCAAAGAAAGGCTGGACCAGACCAATGGTTTCCTGTTTGTGGGCAGACTTTGGGAGAGGCCAGAGGGGTATAAAAACCAACTGCATCAGAACTCGCTGGGGTTCGCTGTTTGCTGCTCCTGTTTGCTCCCTCCTTTGCCCTGGCCCCAGCCTGCCTGCCTTCTGGCTCTCCTGCCCTCACACCTGTGCTGCCTCCCTGTGTCCCTGACCGCTGCCTTGCCACTTCGCCCCGTGTTCCTGCCTGGGCTGCCTGCTTCCAACCCTGCTGCGCCCATCCAGCTGGTCGCTGCGACCCTGCCCAGGGTCCTCGTCCTCCTGTCCGAGCACCTACTCACTGCGTGTCCAGTGACGTCACCACNGCTGCAAAAAGGTCTCCACCGATGGACAGCAAAGAAAGGCTGGACCAGACCAATGGTTTCCTGTTCGTGGGCAGACTTTGGGAGAGGCCAGAGGGGTATAAAAACCAACTGCATCAGAACTCGCTGGGGTTCGCTGTTTGCTGCTCCTGTTTGCTCCCTCCTTTGCCCTGGCCCCAGCCTGCCTGCCTTCTGGCTCTCCTGCCCTCACACCTGTGCTGCCTCCCTGTGTCCCTGACCGCTGCCTTGCCACTTCGCCCCGTGTTCCTGCCTGGGCTGCCTGCTTCCAACCCTGCTGCGCCCATCCAGCTGGTCGCTGCGACCCTGCCCAGGGTCCTCGTCCTCCTGTCCGAGCACCTACTCACTGCGTGTCCAGTGACGTCACCACTGAGGGAGCCGTGCCTGTGGAGCCGCGCAGGCTCATTAAGACCCAGCCTGGCCACAGGCAGGCAGCGCGCACACCCCCTGCCACCTGGACGCCGACACCACTGCCCTGCCTCGCTGGTGGTAACGCCCTCTTTTCCTGTCTCTCTCTCTCTCTCCTCTCCCCCATTCCTTTTCCATTTTCCTTTCTTCTTTTTTGTCTCTTCTAGCCCTCTTTCGTTTGGGCAACTCCTTTTACTTTCTGTTTTTGTTACCAATAAACAGCTTTTCAGATACAAGGTTTGCCTTGTTTGGCTTAATTTCGCTCCCGACCATCCATTTTTAAAAGAACTCTCCTCAGTTCCCCACAGTGGAACACGACACTTAGGTTCTTACAGAAAGATGCTCGAAGAAAGAGAATAGACCCTACTCTCTCATTCTAGCAGATTGTACTATGAATGAACAAGTATACGTGTCTTTAGTGCCCCCAAATCAGGTCTAATTTAGAGGTCTTCGTGGAAAGATACAAACTAGTCCCTGGTTTCATCATCATATGAAGTGCTTACCACCAGTGTCTTTGGAAGAAAAGGAGGGTTCTACCCTGGAAGCTCTAATTTTTATTTAATTTTGTAGATGATGTGGGAATGCATTAAAAGTATTCTGACATCATTTTCTAGATGCTTACCTAGCCAGCACCAATTAAGTCTGTCAGGCAAGCTGAGCCCACTTAAATCCCAAACAATTCTACAGAGCCAACTGGCAGCGACAGTAACTGGACTGCAGGCTCTGGATTCACAGCCTCCCTATGCATGGGAGTCACTTTCTAGTCCCCCAGCAAGACCCTGCAGCGAGAGGAACTCTCTGTACTCAGTCCTTGCTAGAAGGACTCTCCACTGGCTCAAACATCATGTGCTAGTGTTAAACCTGTCAGGTCTGCAAGAGGGGAAGACATCAACATCTCATTGTCAAAGCCTGAGGAACCAAAGGTGAGGAAAGCATTGATGGGGGAGGAGAAAAATGGCTAAATAGTGACTTCTGCATTACTGTGTCAGATGTGAGAGTCTGTGGTACGGAATGAGGCATTCTAGGTAAGGATCTGGTGATCTGTTGTTTGGATTTTATCTTCTTGCAAAGCCAAGCCAAAGGAGCAATGTCCAAGTCCCTAGGAGAATCTGAATGAGTCAGAGAAGCCCGGACCCTAGGGTGTCCTTGGGGCCATCTTCTCTAATGTGAAGAATGTGATTCTGCTAGCCTGGAGGCAAGACTGCAAGGAGATGATTAAGTCTTTAAGGAAAATCTGCAAAAAAATTACTTTCTTACCATGGAGGGGGAGAGGTTAAAGTGACATTAGTTGCACAAAGAAAAAGAAGTATTCCAGCTAACTTCAAAAAATAGAAGCTTCCAAATTATCATATCAAATTTATCATATTCAGTTCTTTTCAGTGTCATATTCATATATTTTAATAAATCATATTAATACATTTTCATATATAGCAAATAATTTCTTGCTGGGTATTTTCAGTAATAGCTAAGTTTCATGTGCTCAGAAGCTGTAACACTGCAGACTTGTCCATAATTGACTTGGACTTAAAATGCCGTTGTTGAGTTTGAGCTTACTTTACAATTATGTCTCTCTTATGACCATTTAAATCTGAAAGTCTCCATCTAATAATTTTCTCAAGTGTGAATAAGCTTTTACAGCACTGAAACCCAAATGCTTTTTTTCTTTATTGTCCATGAGGCTTGCCTTTGTAAATATCAGTCATAAATGGAACAAAATGTCACTTTTCCAGTGCAAAGATAGGCGATGAAATTTTAATTTTCTGATAACTTTTTTTTATATCTCTGTTATATAAACCCATATACTCTAGCGATCATTCCTGTAAATACACCACTGAAATAACAGAACAGAACAGAGCCAAGAGAGAATTCACACTGAAAGATTTGTGGGTTTAAACTAGAGGTACTTTATGAAGACATCAAGTACACAATGTAATTGCAGCCAGCAGCCGTTGATTATAATGTCTTTCAAAGTCATTTTTTTATTCAGTTATCTCAGCAGGAAAAAAGGTGCAGAACTATAAAAATAACTAAATGCAGCAGAAATACAAAGGTAACTACTACCTCCATCCTGCACTGGGAACTATTAACATGGTGGTTTTGTACAATACAAATGATTTAATCCTAGTGGACCTAGTGAGTGCACCAGGCCTCACAAAAGCACACACTGACAAAAGAGGGAAAGTGAGAAGTGTATGTCCTTCTTTGATTCATGAATGGCAAAATATGACTGTATGGATTTATTCAATAGCTGGTGACTGAACTGATGATGTTGTTTGTCTGTTCTCAGAGATTTTAAATTTTTTTTCGCCTGGCATTTGAAAAAATTCTTAGTATCATATTGTTCCAGAGATGCCCCCTCTCAGCCTCTATAGTTAGCCCCACTGGGAGTGTATCTTTTATCCACTGTGCAAAAACAGTCTCAACACACAAGACAGAGGAATGGCACAGAAAAGGAAATCTTGTTTTCATCATATGGCTGCATTAAGTGACATTCCTGTGGTCACTCAAGAATATCTGTGGAAGGGCTGGAACCTGGACCTAGATTCTTGAGGCTTACAGCAGTATTCTAATCATCAGGTTATTATTCTTCCTTTCTGATGGAAGCCCAAGTCATCCTACCTGTGCTTTAAGCACCATGAGCACCTTTGCTGCATGTACTGGCTGGACATTGGTGTGAGCTGGAGGGTGTGTGGACACTGTAGCTGGAGCACCTGGAAAAGGAACTGACGTTCCTGGGGTGTGAAGGCAAGAGCAGCAACCTTATGGAGGTATCACAGGCTGGTCACCTCTGCAAGGAGTGATACGGGAGAGGAAGGACAGACACAGCTCTATCTGATCCTGTCCCCTGGGTGAGCTACCTCTGCATGGCACTAATAGGGAGCAGGAGCTGGTCCTGCAAAAGGCTTCCAGCTTCTTCTGCCTTTTGCAGGTGATGTGGGGACAGGCCTCCATAGCATTTCAATGTCCTCCTGCAGCAGGAAGCACCCCGCTAATGCTGCTTTCTAATCTAAACCAGGGACAGGTATGTGACTAGCAGATAATACAGACTAATACTGCAAATGACATCAAGTTGCTCCTTGACAGAGAGAAGACTAAAACAGCCAAGCAATCAACTACGTTTAGTAGAAGAACAAATCAGTAGTGCTCCTACTGCTATGCATATCTGATATGCATATTTTTTATTCCTGATGAATACCTTAATAGCAGAGAGTAGCAGATGTGCATGGAGCTAGAGCCAAAGTTTTCAGTAGTACCCAAAGCAACCCTGAAGCCATGAAAATGCTGTAGGAAAATCTTATTTCTTGCTGCAGTACTTGATGGAAGTCTGCAGTGTTGTCATCTTGTTGTCCAAGTTACTGTTGTTCTCAGACATGCAGCAAGCTACCATCAAATTATAAGGCTGTGGTTTCCCCTAACCCTTTTTATTTATCTATTTAGGCATGTTAGAATAGAGAACTAGCAGGCTCTTCAAAACAGGCATGTCATCAAAAAGGAATTCAGTCTACGCTATGCATCAAAATTTGATGTCTGAAAAGGAGCCTAGCCTTTCTATCCAGATAATAAAAAGACTCTTAGGTGACCATCAAGTGCCTAATTTAGAGTGCTTTGTCTCCCACTGAAAAAGCTACATGGTCTGAATACTTGTTGTTATATTTCTGTTTAGACACTGGAATTTTGAAGTCGCCTAGACAGGCTCTTAGAGGTGATCAATGACATTTTAGGCTTTTTGTTGTAAAGCAAAAATAGAGCTATTTTAAACAAGACTCCAGTCTGAGAAAGGTATGGGATGCCACCACTCAAAAATATCTGGTAAGGAAACTATCAAAAATTTTTGGACACATTAAAGAAAAACCTAGTCAGCTTCTCCCTTAAAACTGTTTTTGTTGCTCTAGGGGAGATATCCTGTTTTGCTTTATTCCACGCACACTTAGCCTACCATTTATTAGGTATCTACCATCATGCCATCTGAGGAAAATTATCCACAAACTCCCATAAATAAGACAGAACCACAGGCAACAGATCCTTTCTGTGCTGATCAGCAATTACTCAAAGCCAGAGTGTCAGCGATACTCTCCAAACACAGGAGAAAAATCTGGGCTTGCAGATGCCTTAGTGGCTTTGCAGTTCTCCCTCTAGTATCGTAGTGTGATAATGAAGGCAGAGGCTATACTGCCACATGCATAGCCAGGAATAAAGGAAAGGAGGAGGTAAGGTGTCTTTTCAATAGGCACAAGCATATCTTCTCATCAAAGACTATTTTTGACAGTAGCAATTAGGCAGTTCAATAACAGACACAAGTAAAAGAAAATTCTTTGACAGGAGTGTTTTGGATGTGCTTTGGGCAGTGTATATTGTTGTGAAATATGATATTAATTGCTAAAATCCTGATTTATTTCCTTCAGAAGAAACTCAGATACTGTAACAACAGGACCATTTTAGCGAGTGAGGGCAAACAGGGAAGCAGAGTTCCCACAATTCTAATTTAGGCGTGTTAGAACATATGCACTTTTCCTATGTACAAATGAGATTATTCTTTTCTACTTTTTATTTACAACTGTCTGTAACTTCACATTTCTAGGATAGCCACAATCCCAAATGGGATGGCTGCTGTCTCTTTTTTTTTTCTTATAGTGACCTTAATCTTTTCTGCCTACGTTTTGCAGTTCCCCACTACAGGGACTCTCCTCACTACCCCTGTTCCCAGTGTGCCCCATTTCATCTGTGGTAGAGCAAAGCAGCTGTCTTTCTTAAACAGTTTTCGAATCACCAGCTGCTGCTTGCATTTTCGTCTCTGCTAGAGGCTCAGTGCTCAGTACATTTTTCTTGACTTCCTGACAGAAACATATGCTAATTTTCCAGTCTGAAGTTAGGCGAAAACAAACGAGGTGGCACATAAGGTACTGGAACCTGGGCACGATAGAAATAACTAAGCTTTGACTTTGCATTTGATTGTCAGGAGCTTTCTTATCTCTCATAGACTTTTGTGGCCATTTACCAATGTGAAATGGGTGCAGAGTGCTACCAAATCAGAAATGCCTGCAATGCTCAGCTCAGTGTGGGCAAATGAACTCCATTTGTGCAAATACGCTTCAACAGGAGAAATCAACTAGAAAATAAAGAGATGCCCATTAGGACTGATTTCATTAAGAATGTGCTATTAAAAGAACTGTAGATTAGGAGGTCATGTCTCTTTTTTGATGAAAAGGTCTGTTATTTCTTTGATCATGATAGTAACTGGCTATGCTAAAATGCTATAGATTCTCCAAAAGCTTCTTAATGTTACCCTTATTAACTACACAGCTTAAGAAGCTGTAGCAAAAGAGAGGAGAGCTAATGAAGATGGGCTGGCCTCCCTTCTTAGATCTTTTGATCCTACTTGTGATCCTGTTAAGGGTCTAGGAGACCTTCTCAAGCAGGGCTAGACTGGATGGCAGAGGGTGGAGATAGCCAAGAGGATAGCCCAGGAGGACTAGCATGAGGAAGCAGCTGCAGCAGCGAGAGGGACTGACCATTTCTGAGTGACTTCAGAGTTACTAGGACTGAAAAATGAGTATTAAAATGGGAATAAGGCATGCTTGTGGTTCATTCAGGGCGAATAAATACCATGCCGTGCTGGCAGGGATGTTCTAGCAATTTGACAAGTAGGACATTCTGTTTCTAGCAGGATGATATTTATTCATTGTTCAAGTGCATGGCAGAAGCAGCTATGCTCAACCTGTGACTTCAGGTGAGGCAATAAACTTTACCACTTCAGTGTATATTTCCAGCCACGATGACTCATTACTTAACTGAGGTTTTGTGAACACTGAGTGATGTTTCTGAAACTCTTGAAGTTTCATGAATAGGAAACATGCATACTTGCTTTTCAAATCACTAATCTGAGAGGTGGCTTTCTTCTTCGAGAAGGGCCTTTTAATATGATTTTGCTAGTAATTTTATGTTTCTTGGAATATGAAAATGTATAAAAGAATAATGCTACTTGTGACTGAATAGCTTCTGAAGTATTTAATAATGCCACTTATGTCACTAGTTCTTTGAAAAACCTTAATGAGTTGCTTAATTAGAAATACTAAAGAAATTTGAATGGCACAATTTTATTTTTTTTTTCTCTTGGTTCATACAGCTCTGTATACATACATTGTGAAAATCAAATACTATACAGGTGACTAACTCCTTTGCTTGCATTGTTAAAGAATACTCCTCTGTTGAGTTTTCTCTGGGCATTGAAACCAATGAAATGTATGTGATCAAATCCCTGTAAAAATGTTTCTTCTTAGGAATGGAAAAAAAAGAAAGCAACATCAACAAAGACAGGAAAGACTGCAATCTGACTTAAAACAATTGTGTTTCTGGTATTGTTAAATTCTTTGCAATTATATGTGGAATCTCTTTGGGATATAGAGAGTTCGTATTTTTTGCAAGTGGAGTCTGTAATGGAATTACTGAAATCTTCCCCTTGTGTAATGGAGACTTGAATATGGTGCTTTATTTCTAAAATCTGTTCCAGACAGACTCTCTTCTATTGTTTTCCACGTAAGGGAGCTGGAGCCATGCTGCAACTCTTAACTATATTGTTAATGCCAAATAACTGTGATCATCATATGCAGCAAATTGGGGATTAGAAGCTTCTAGGACAGCTCTGCTTTTATGTTTTAGACAACTGAAGAAGCTAATCCTAAAAATACAGAACGTATGATTCAAGTGGTTGTTCTCAGTCCAGGATTCAGTGGAACATTGCTCTGTGCAAGCCAATGAAGACAGAAATATTGGCCTTTGCTCACTGGAGTTTTTGGTTTTGATTCTGAATTAATTCCATAGAGTTGCCAGGATTGATAGCCAAGATCAAAAACACTGGAGAAGTAGCTTGGGAGGAGCAGAATTAAAAGAAACCATTTCTGTATAATTTGAGCTTTTATGCCTGTAAACAGATGTCCCTGTTTAAAAAAACAAAGAGATACTAATCTGGACAAGAGAGACTTACTTCTGTTTCAGAAAATCCTTTTCATCAGGCATTCCCCTGAGCAGTTAATGCTCAAGAAAATTATTCCCAGTAAGAAAAGAAACATGACCAGCTGAGGTGCCAGTACAATCTCTGACACTTCCCTTCACATCAGAGAGGGGTAAATAATCTATTCTTCCATTAATGTAAAGACTCCATGTATCTTAAGTATTTTCTTGAGCCAAAACTAAACTTCTCTGATGCTCTTACAGAAAGCAGTGAACAACCAGCCTCAGTCTTGTCGAAACTGTTAAGAATTTTGTGCCAGTAGAGCCAGCGTGTCACTCTTCATTTTTTTAAAATGTTTCTTAGTTCTACTATTTCTTCTTTCAATTTTTGCTACTCTTATTGGCAAAACTTCTGTTGGCCTGATTTTAATGACAAGAGCTTAAATGACTGGAACTTAAAAATGACCAAATGTTTGCTGACTATATCCAGAGAAATCCATGCTTTCGCAACAAAGAATGCAATTAACTAAATTGCAAACGTTTCTAAAAATTGCACTTATTTGCACTCATAATATGTTTCACTTCGGTATCTTAAATATTATATGCACTTCTAGGGCATTCTGACTGTCATGAGCTTGGGCTGCTTCCTTCTGGAGAGATAAAAGCCTTCCTGTCAAGGTCACTTAGCTTTGATCCTAAAGTCCTCCCAGTTTCTGCTTTCCTGTTTCCTTCTCACCTCTAATTATGGGCAGCTGATGTAAGCTGAAAATTGTCAAATTGTCCTGCAAACCTGAGTGTTTATTCACCTAAGGTACCCACATAGTCTCCATTACCAGGGAGTTTAATCACTTAATAATCTTTACTGCATTTACCCTCAGTGTAATTCTGTGAGAACTGTGAAGCTACCATTCCTGAACATAGAAAGTGAATGTAAAGACCAGACCTTCAAAGGCATTTAGAAACCTCACTCTTCCTGCAATCAAGTCAATGGCATTTAAGCCTCTTATACCCTGACATTTTAGACCTAATGCAGAAATAGAAGGCTATAGGGACACCAAAAAATCTGAGAAATCATTATAAACTGAACATGGATAAACTCATAAATACATACAAGTTTCTTTGTCATTACTCTGTAAGATTTAATGTTTTTCTACACAAGTCTTGACAACAATTGATCTCTTCTTAAAGAAGCTGTAAGACATTTACAGTTTTATGACATTTCTTGCCTGCTGGATGAAGACAAGTTTAAAAACAAAGTTGAGGTTACACCAGCAGTTTATTAGCTCTATCTAGACATTATCTATTGAATTGTCTTGTGATGAAATGTTGTTTCTTCAGTTACATAAGAAATCCATAATTTATCTGTTTTAAACCAGAAATTAGATTCTTTCTCCTATTTAAAGCCCTTCCAACTTAGCCACCACACAGGTGTTGGGAACACACAGGTAATATGGGGGAAGTCTTCCCCAGAATTATCTGCCCCTTCTCCCTTCTCATAATCGCTAACCAATACCCCTTTCTTCTGATTTACTGCAAACTGTTCTAGGTTGTAGGTGGTAATATGACTGTTTTTCAAGTATGGGCACTAGTAAAGCAGTAGGGATTACCACAGATTCCGTCTGCCTATGGAAAAACAAGATTCAATCTACTTCAATGTAAGATTTATGGTTTTAGATTTTAATTCCTTTCTGTTTGTAAATGCCTGAAGTTTGTCGCAAATGTGATACATTGTCACTTAGTACCATATTCCAAGTGTTGAGCTTACATGTGTATATATAAATATATGTATTTAAAAAAATATATATTTAAGCCTGTACCTGTGTGCTATACACTACTACCTAAACTGATAATGGCTATTGTAATGCTACTACTGTCGGTAGGAAATGAACTTTAATGTCAGTGCTGAACAGCTCAAGTGTTTCCTTGATGTTAGTATCCAGAACAGGATGGAGGCTTAAAACCACAAGTCACTGTTCCTCAAAATAGAAGTGTGACTCCATCAGATGTGAACAGCTCGAAAGAAAACCTCATGTGTTTGGGGGAATAACATGGAACACTCTGACAGCAGTTTATTTGGCTGTAACTGGAAAAAGAACAGGTAAGAAGAGTTTTACTGGCATAAGCATTGACGTAATGGGTACGTACAAGACTGCATCAGCAGTTCCAGTGTGAGCACAGCTTTTATAGCACCTTACGAAATGTTACCATTGCTACCAAAATATTGCAGATTTTGTTCTACCTTAACACAGGTCACTTCAGGCTTTGCCTGGTCCTGAGCTTACATTAGCTTGTTTTGGCTGAATCAGCAATTGCCCAACAGATGACTAATATCCAACTTATTTTTGGTGTTATCTTCACTCTGTAAAATCGCATGGTTTTACCCAAAAGAAATTACAGCATGCATGTTGTCCCAACACCTCTTAAGTGAATAACTGGTAACTAAAGTTGGGCACTAATTAAAAAAGTGATATTAACAGGCTGCGTTAAAACCCCAAGCAGACCCAGGACTAAAGATATGCCTCCCAGTGAAGAATTTAAGGTGCTAATTATTTGCTTTTGCTACTCATAAGAAAGGTGAGTGTGATATAACAAAACGAGGCAGATACCAGGAAGTTGGTGACTAACAAATTGGGTTGTACTATTAATGGGAATTAGCAATTATTAGATAATATGGACTATAAATATTAACATCATTGTAGCTGGACTCGGAATAACTGTTTGATTAAGTTTGATTTTACTGTTGAAATAATAATTAGACTAACAATAAACTCTAATTGTCAGCTCTGCATAAAAGGTGTGTCCTCCTGTGCCCATAATGAGATTTTGACTGTAATACTCTTTGTCAGATGGGCAATTTTTATGCAGCAGAAGTGTGGAAAAAGGGAAAATAATAAATAGCAGCAAGGAGAAAGAGGGGTGGCAGCAAAGAGGCTTCTAGTTTGGCAGTGCTTCAGAGCTGGGACACAGCTGGTTATCCAGCTGTGATCCTGGGATGCAGCCAGACGAGGAAGACTCAGGGCACACCCCTCAGATGTACCTTTTCATGCATTTATATTAATCTCATGCCAGCAGCACTCTGACATGCCGACCGTCAATGCAGGGGTTGGGTTCCAGCCCAGCAGGGGATTCGAGTGGGTGTCCCTCCCCTGTGCCGTCCTCTCGGAGCAGCATTGAAGGCAGGGCACTGTGTGCAGTCATGAGGGCTGTGATTGCTCTCTTGGTCACAAGATAATTTTTGCTCTTGAAGCAGCCCCTATTCTCAGCAGTTTTGCACTGCAGGGACAAGCCCCATGCCAAAACAGACAGCGTCAATTCATTAGTCAAGGCTGACTGAAATTCGGAGCCACATCTCAGAGGGGCAGCCCGTATGGAGGCCTGAGGGAAATGTGGATGAGGTTGACTTTAAGCAGCCTTGCTTTCTGCCATGCTCTGGGGCCTGAAGTGGCCTCTGACAAAGCCTAGGCAGTTCTGAGGAGCTCTATAGCCACCACACCAGCCTGGGTTTTGCAGTTTAGCCTCTACCTCTCCAAATCCAAGACCATCCTTGGACGCGCACCCGTGAGCAGAGCTGCTGAAATTCAGTTCCTGTGCAATGAAATCTGAGGGAATGCGTCCTTCCTGGCCATGTCTGGGGCTTCTAAAGTTCCTTTATCAGCTCCTTAAACAGACCCTCTGGTAAATACAGAATCTGGGAATCTGGGAGTGATGGCTGTGTCCCTGTTCATATCCAATTGCAGCACAAGGTGTGACAGACAAGTTGGTTTCCTCGGTCATAAAAAAACTGAAAAACAACATGCCTAGCTGCTCTTGAAAGCTAAACAGGGAAAGAGAGCATTTCACTTCAGCAAAGTTGCATACCCATTGAACTGACATGGTGGGGAAAGGGCCAGGATGCAGTTCCTGTGGGGGCTCCCACTTAAAAGCCACTCAAGTCATGTGTCCTGAATAAGCATATGAAGGAAAATGAGTTGTCTTCAAGGAAAAAATGGCAATGTCTGGCCTGCCTTGCCATTTCTTCTCAAATAGGGGAGTACAATATATCATACCTGCTTAAACTCTGCATATTTTGTTAAGCCTAACATTTGGATTTATTAATAGTACAACTTCCCTCCTCCATTCCCCGAAGATAAGAATTCAATCTTTTTTTTCCCAGAAGCTGCATTTTTATGCATACTTATGGGCAGGCAAGGTTTGCAGAAGGTGACTCCCTACAGAAAACATGTGGCTTCTTAATGTCAATTTGTTTCTGCATTTGCTGGAGGACCCTGTAGTAATCTGGATGAATACTTGCTGTAAATTGATAACAAGATATGATGTCCTAGAAAGTGTACGCTAGCATAAAACATGAGGGAAAAAGAATCCTCATTCCATTTTAAATTAGCCAAGTTGTTACAAAATGGAGAGATTTCCCTTTGTGTTCTGAAGTAATTTATAAGGTGGGATTTTTTATTACAGCTGTTTGGTGAGTGGGATGGGAAAGAGACAGATAATGGATGAATGTGCTTTTTCTGACATGGAGGGATGTAAGCACAGCTTGTGGCTGGGGAAGAAAGGAAGATTAATTGTCAGTTGGTCTATTGTGCAAAATTTTGACAAACTTCTATGTAGTGTAGTGTGGAATATACATTTTTTAAATGTCTTTTTCTTTCCCTGGGTATATGCGAACATAATACTTGTAGTGCTAGGTGTAGCAGGAATGGTGTTAAAATACAAAACTGCAGGAAGAAGATCAGAAGTAGAATGGGTCACTATTTTCTTTCTGAACATTTCATAGCCTGGGAGGGATGGGAAAGGAACAGCAGACAACTTTGGCTTGGTCAAACAGAATTTCCTTCTGGGTTTAAAAGGGAGTGTGTGCTTCCATTGCATCTCTTTCAGCCCCTGTGAGGGGACAGTACCCCATGAACACTCCAGGTACCTAACCCTATTCCTCATCTGCTTGGCTGGGTAAAATCAATCTTGTGGCTGTGGGTCAGTCCTCTTCTGCCTTTTGCAGCTGCACTTGTTTAGTCATGATTAGCTTTTTATCCTGAATTGCTTCTAATTGTCCTTTAAGGCTGTTTTACCCTACTTTATATTCATCCTAATAGTAGAAGGGCAAAATCCATAAATTCCATTTTAGACAAGGGGAAAAGATCTGAACAAAATTTTAAGCTGTTTTTTATATTTACTGTTATTTATAGGCTTGATCTCCAACCCCATGCCCCAGCTCACCTCTGTACCAAACCACATTAAGCCTTAACGTGAAAATCTTTAGGGTGAGATCATAACAAATAAATAGCTGTTTACCCATGAGTCCTTTCTATTGTTTCTCCTTTGTGTGTGTGTGTGTGTGTGTGTTACAGTATTTCTGTGTTTTAATAGGATCAAAGTAATCTGACTTTTGTATTCTCATAGCTGGTCACAGGCTATATGAACATTTTTCAAATTCAACCTTCCACCCAGGACATGTACTAGCTCTCAAGGAGGCATAAAGGAAACATCCCAATCCAATGACTGCTGCAGATGTGTTCAATAAAAGCAGAGCTGTAACTACACAAATTACCTTTGCTAAGCTGCAGGGTGCTGCAGAACTGCTGGAATGAGTTTCTCCCTGCCACACTTTTCATTCTCTCTGCTGGTTGCGAATGAATACAAATTAAGAAGAAATCCCCGAAAGAGGTTATAGGCCTATACAAATATCTTACAAGAGAATTGAGCTGCTCATGCAGGTCATTTTTTACATTGCAGAAAGTTTTAGGAAGAAAGAGGTGTCACCTTAGAAGCCTGCATAGGGCAGGAATGCGAGATGATCAGACTAGCAATTTCATTACAAGTCTTGCAGTAATTGTTATTTTAATTAAAGTCCCAGCTCTTGGAGATGGGTTAACGTTGGAGAAATTCCATTTTCTTTTAGGAAAGCATGTTTCTAGTCTGATGTTTGCCAAACAATATTTGGAAATATAACCTCTGCCCTAGCCTGCTAGCTGGGCTCAAATGCAATGAAAGCTGATCTGAATGTACAATGCATTTTCATTATTTGAGACAAAACACATCTTGAGTGGAAAGCCAAACTAATACATGTTGGGGCTGGCCCCCAGACTTTCAAATGTGGTGTGGTTAATTTTGGATGTTTAAATTCAAGACCCAAAATTTGCTGAGACTGAGAACAGCAGATGGAAGAGGCTGTGGCAGCCTGTCGTGGGAAGGAGGATGTGGTAGGGGTGCAAAATACCTGTTGTGACCAGGAGGAACAAAGCAGTCACAGCAAACTCGATCTGCTAGGTGTACATCCAAGGAAGAGCAAAGGCATGCTCTCTGCCAGGGAGTGAAACGCTATCAGAGAAAAACTGCTGTCACTTTCTGCTGCTGAATCCAGTTTCTCGCAGAGGCTGATTTACTTGATCTTTTGGCACCAAAATGCCATTAAACAGTGTATTCAAAATTGTATGAAATGAACTAAACCCTGGTTTCAGTCCACAGACAAGCTCTATTCTCTCCAGACCTCTATACCTGGCTGAGGCTCAGGCAAGTTCTTTCACAACTGGCACCCTCAGCTCTGCAGGGTTTTAAGAAATTCATCTGCTTCTCCTTCTCTGGTAGTGGCACAGAGAGGAACTGGTTATATTTTGGCTTTGTGGAAGCAGGATTTTAATCCTTTTCCATACGTACAGGTTTGTTTTATTTCTCCTAGCAACTACTTTGTAGAGTCTCTCCTGCTGCAGAAACCTGGGAAACAAGATCAGGAGTTTACCTACAGGAGAGAAATATGCTGCCATAGTTTGTTTGTGGGTTTTGGTTTTTTTTTATCCTCTCTTATGAATTTGCTATGCACAGTCAATTTCAAAATGCCATAAAAAGAGCCAACATGAAAGAAATTCAAAACCCTTAGTGGAGTGTTGCCTTTAAAAATAACAACATATTGGCTTCAGGCCAGCCATGCTGAGAACAAATGGAATAAAAATTCTCTTAAAATATTTAATATTACACAGTGGATTATACTGGATTACAAATAATCAAACATGTCTGTTTATTTTTAAAAAGACATTCATGTCAAATGCAGTTCTGTACCTTTCATGTTCATTTGTTACTACTCAATAATATTTTAATAAATGCTTCTTACTGGGGAGAAAATAATACTTTATTACTCACTGGATTTTGCCCTTTTCTTATGCTTACTCAAATTCAGAGGATTTCTTACATAGACTTCAAGAGGAGTAGGATGGAATCAATTTCCAGTAAGCAAATTGTACTCTCTTCCTTCCCTACCTCATGAAACCTGTCACAAGCCCACGGAACATGGTCATGGAATGACCTAGTTTGTTGGATCAAATCATTGGTGAAAACATGCCAATTTTACATAGTATCTGCTCTGGCATTAGGTAATTTGATGCCTTTTTTTTCTCCCAAACGTGGCTGGTAACAGTCTCCACTTACATTATTGGCAGAGTTTTGGGAACAAGCTTTATTAATTTGCCCACTTTTAAAAGGATGAGTACATCAGGAAGAGTGGGATAAAGGAATGGGGTAAGAGTGGCTATTATGAGGGATTTTTAATGGATTAGTGACATTTGAGGAAGAAAGTGGGTTCCTCAAAGTGCAAAAGCACCTTTCAGATTATGAAAGTAATATTTGTCCAACCATTGAAATAAAGTAGCCAACACGATCAGTGTTCCTGGACAGAGAATTTGGACCCTGAGGCTCAGTATTTAGAGCCTTTGAACCTCTTCTCAGCTGCCAGCTGACCCTGGTGGTGCCAGAATTCCCCAGGCACTTGTACTTCTGTCATCAAAGCCCTCCAGGTGCGTGCACTCCTGCTACTGAGAAAGGGCAAAATTATGCAAATCTGATGCAGGCAGGCAATGTGGCAGCTAACACTTGGCATGATTCACAAGCTAGACCCTCATTTTCCTATTTACCCTCAGGAGCCTCAGCTGGGACATCAAAATGTGTCTACCAAATTGGAACAGCATGCAAGTCCATTTCCCACCTCCAGCCACAGTGATCTGGTGGGGCTCTCTGAGTGAAATCCACTCCAACCGGTTCTGCTAAAGCTGAGTACCACTCTCTAATATTTATAGTTCCCAGGCTGCCCATCTGACTGCACAGCCACCACATCTGAGACCCTTCTCCAGCCTTTCTTTGGCATGGTAGCAAAGGGAAAGTTTTGGCTCAAGTTCTTTCTCCTGTCTGTTTTCCCTTTCCCTGCTCCTGCCTCAATGGATGGAACATGAAGAGTGCTGCAGCTCTCTCTACCTTACACAACTGAATGGGCTCAGATGGAGGAGCAAAGTCTTGTCCACATGTTCTCTCTCTGCTGCAGCTGTGTTGGCTTAGTTTTTGTCACCAAATGCTCATCTGCACACCCTGCCAGGAGAGAAGGTTGTTAAGCTGTACTACGCCCTAACCCATCTCAGTTGAAATAAACTCATTGTAGCTTGCAAAGATCTCAAAGTAAACCTATACAGTCGACACAAAGGAGGTGGGGGAGGGCTCCCAGGAAGGGGTCTACGTGAACAGTTCTGGGAAGGTGGCCTGCAGGTGGAGGAGTGAGGAGGTCTCCTTCACCAGCACAGCACGGCCAGAAGAGGATACAGGAACAAGACTTCAGCCACACTGAAAAATGGGGGCTGATGCAGCTTCTGTGGAGAATTGATGAAGGGACTGAATTGTGCCTGAACTCCTTTGCTTGCTTGTATTTCCTGGCCTAGTCTGCAAGATGCCAATTTAGCTATTAAGGTCTAATAACAAAATGGAAAGCTTAATTATAAATGATGAAATGTTGCATTAGAGGTTAATAGAATGGTCTGATAAACAAATCTGTTGTTGCATTTCATCTCCCTGTTAACAAATTACTGGTTTGTCAGTTGCCTGCTTCCACCCTTCCCTACTTTCTTTCCGTGTTTTTTGTTTGTAATGCAGTTGCTCGAATATTATCTGTCTTTTCTTTGAAGATAACAAAGTATAACTAAGACTTAGCTACATAGCTTTAGCTAAAATATCTCATGTTGTTGCTAAAATCACATCTCCTGCACCAGTCATGCAGAAATGAATGAAATGGGAATCAGACTTAGGGGATTTAATTGCAGTGCCAAAAGGCAGGGAGAGCCCTGGGGAATCAGCACCATCTTTTAGCCTTCTGACGTTGACACCTGGGAAATTTGAGATGAATGTATCGGATAGAACAGAGCTTGCACATCATCTCCATAAAAATCCCCACTGTTTCCAGTTTCACTGAACACTGTACACTTAGGCACTTCTGCCAGAGTTGAAAAGCACTTTATAGGCACTGAGAAGAGCCTTGCAACACATCTTTATGTTAAGTGCTATCTTTATTTAAAAGATTGAAGGGGGAAGGAGAAGAGGGAAGGGAAGCCAAGAGGGAATAGTGCCGAGAGGGACTTATAAAAATACTTGTGCAAGTTAACTTAATGGGAATTAGGCACCCATCTGACTTCAATACATCCCATGAAGGAATCTAACTCCTGTGGATGAACTCCCTCAGAGACTTTTGCAAGTCTCTTGAAGTAACATTAAATCTTTGTAAATCTCACACAGAAGAGTATGTCAAGACTGAGCCAACTGTGATTATGGCTGAATGTTTCTACCTCTCACTGTAGTAAATGGGACTTGTGGCTATACAAGAGGTCAGCCTATCCAGCTCTAAGGAGATGACAGTGAGCCTGGGTCATCCAGAAGCCTGCCACACTAGCTGCTCAAGTGTGCTCAGACACAAAAGGCTCCACGTGTTCTCACTGTGTGTTCAGGATCAGTATTTACTTGGTACTGAGGGTGGCCCTGGGTGGCCTCCAAAAGACTAAGTCACCTCTGGGGTGACTTGCACATGCCACTCTGTAATGGAGCAGGAAGTATAATCTAGCTCATCTTACACCAGCAATGAAGGCAGTGCTACTTCTTGGTGTAGTTAATGGCAGGGTAGGGAAGGCACTGAGGCAGAGAAAACTACAGTGAAGCAACCTGCTTCCTCTGAAGTCTTGAGATATCTGGCAGCTCTTTGTGCCCAAGTTCAGAAATTATTTGTGATGCTAAGTTTTTTTCTTCTTCTGGTCTCTATGATTATACATAGTCTCTAAACAGATCTTTCAAATTACAGGATATATTTTAAAATTTCATTGTCTCCTCAAAAATCGAACATCTCCTTTCCCCCAAGATCTCAGCAAGACAGCTGGCAAATCCATGCCTACAGGCAAAAATTACAGAAAACAAAAAGTACATGGACAACAAAAAATAAGGTAGGAATTCAATGTAGCATACTGCACTCCCTGAGCACAACTATAAAGCTAGCTCAGTATAGATGAGACCCTGTCAGAGCTTTTGAGACCTCTTCATACATTTTACAGTGTTCTGCAAAACTAGCAGGCTTGGCCCCAGTGCTTCTCTGATCACAAAGCCAAGAGAAAAGCAACAGCAGAAATGAGAGCTGTGTCTGCTGATACAGTGAATGCTGTAGAACCTGCTGGAGCATTGCTGCTGCATGTACGAGTGTGTCTGTTTGCTCAGGTGTGAATATATGTATTACCTCCCTTTGTTTACATGGATGCTTTGGTTTCCTGTGTTTATACAAGCTTGTTCTAAAGCCTGGCACATCTCATCTTTGAAGCTGTGAATCCTGCAAATTCCATCCAAGCACACTGCCAGCAATCCACAGCTGTACACAGCAAGAGCAAGTGAATAAACCAAGTGTGACTGGAAGGAAAGCAAAGCTGCTTTTCTCTTGTGTGAGCTTTCTCTTTAGTTCTGTGAAAGACCCAATTTAGCAGAGCACTTTACTTTCAAACTCTATGCTTTTACTGAAGGCTGCTAGAGGACCTAAAGATAAAGATGTACCTGAATGCTTTGCTGAATCGAGGCCTAAAAAGGAGAGCATAACAGAGAAAATGTTGATCATTATCTAAGAAATGATGGGCTGGCATCATGCTGATAGAAGTACTTTTTCAGTGCACATAAAAACAGTAGGGATTACAGGTGAGGAATGGATTTCTGCATCTTATCTCCCACTCATTGAAACAAATGGTTTTATGTTTCCAGCAAGTTTATTTGACTTATTCTTTCCAAACAGGCATTTTGTTTTTTGAATCAGGTAGGAACAAAGGTGAATGAACTCTTCTGATTGTCCTGCAAGTTCAGAGCAGCCTTAGTTTTTCTCCAGTGACACATTTTGTTTTATGTGTTGGCAAACCAGGAGTAGGATGTCTGTTTATCCTCTGTGCTGGAGACCAGCACACCATTTGCTAAGTACAGAAGCATTTCTGAAACTAGGAAAAGCAAACAATATTCTGGGAGCATAAATGTCTTCCCTGGTTAACAATTTCCCTTACAGAGAAAGAGAAGGGAGAGGAGAATTTGAATTTGAATGTGCCCCCACTCCACACACACGCATATACACCTCCTGCCAAAAGATGCATCTGGTTCTATAAAAATCCCAGATCCTCTTGTATGAATGCAATCTGAAGTCATAGGTTTGCATAAGAACCAAATCCTCAGCCAGAGGGCTGTGAAGTATCTGTCAGCTCGTCAGCTGGATACATACAGAGAGAGCTATTTAGAGCTGATGTTGCTGCTTGGAAGACAGGGACTTGCTTATCTTTTTACTTCTGTGCACCTGTGGCCTATCTTGCCTGTTTCATGATGCTTCTACTCACTTTTTCATCCCCTTGTTTGAGCTAAGTGCAACTTCAAAGCAAGTGGCTGATGTTTGGGTGCTCTGACCCTTGTGCATGGCAAAACTTTACCCAGGGGCAGTGAGGCAGCCAGGTGTGGAGGTGCTGCCTTGTGAGATGGGGAGGGAGGGCCCTACACAGAAGGAGAGTCCAGTGAGAGAGGGAGTCAGCAAAGCCAATGGGAGTACATCTAACCTGTTGGATCTACAGGGAGGTAGCTTGGGAAAGGTTTGCTTTTATGAAGTTAGCAACTGCAGCACAAAAAGCACCACACGAAAGAATATTAGGCAAGATTCACAAGAACCTCCTACTCTTGTCTCAACTGATGTATGCGTTGCTTTCATTTCTGTTTCAAACAAACTACTGGCTTTGAAGAAAAATTCAGCCAAAACAATGCAGGTTAAGCAAACAGGCTTTCAGAAATAGTGCATCATTGACCACACCATCCTGCAAATAATCAGCTTTGTAACAGAGAGCAATAAAAACAATGACTCCCTACCCTTTTAAAAATAAAAGGAAAAAAATATGCTTTTGGTCCCATTGTCTCTACACATCAGCTATAGGTCTCTACAAACTATCAGGATGTTACTCAGAGGAGACACTACAATGCCTGTAATGCCGATGCCATCAGAATCTCTTTCCAGATTCAGGTGCTGTCCAGCAAACTTGAAATCGCATCCCACTGTGATGTTCTTTTCCCTTTTCCACTGAAACAAATGGTGTAGTGGTCCACTGCTGATTCTTTCTCAAAGTGTGGTGTGCGGCAGTGATCTTGGAAACAGGTCTGCGAGGCGAGCTCTCCCATTCCTGCTCTGAAGTGCTCTAACAGATTAAAAACAGTGGGATGGAGAAAGAGAGGTTGCTGAGCACTTAATGGCACTAGAATGGAGAAACTGCATGTTGTGATGAACATTGCCAAAGTCTGTGACCTTGCCTAGTGCATGTGGTGCTGATTACACCAAAGGATAAAGCAGATGTGAGGGAAAATTGAGTTTCATTTCCTCCCAGCTATCCCAGGCCCTCTTTGGTTAAGTGGAGGATTATGATGCTTTAGGAAAATAACGTATATATCTCTGTGTGGCTGTAACAATGATGGATGTTTTTCCCCAACCCAAGTAACTGTGATGGATGCAGCTGGCTGCAACCTATGATGAACACTAAGGTTAACTGGCAACAAGGGCACAGCAGTCCCTAAGTAGCATTATTCTGTGGTATATTCACATGCTGTCATTAATTTTCCTATTTGTTTGACTTTACAAAAACACATAGCAACAAGATCTGAAAAGAACAGCAATAAGAGCTCAATTATACCTCTTACCAAGGTAGTACTGAGGATGAGGAGGAGCTGAATTAACCAAGTGCTTGATGACATTATGCTTCTGTACAGCCTAACGCCTCCCGGTAAGGGAAGAGCACACGGTGCAGTGGCATTTGCTGCATCTGTGCTCTTCTGTCTCTTCTACCTGGTTTGTTAAAAGATTGATTATCATAACACTTCTAGGCCACGGCTACTTTATTATAGCAGAATTCAACCTGAATCAGAATATGAACTCTTGAAGTACTGAAAAAAATACATGGAATGTAGGACTAAAGCCGTTGTGCAGTGTGAGAATGAACACATGGCAGATGGAGGCTGGTGTCTCCTCTCTGAAGGTGGCCAGCATCTGGTGGATGACCTGCATTTAGAGGAATGGTCAAAGATCCCAGCAATAGGCTGTTATGGGGACAATCTGCTTTCCACATGGGGAGCCTCATCTGGTAGAGTTACAGACTTCTTTCAGCTCCAAAAATCTGAGGTATTATGGACTTTCTATAAGTAGTCGTGGGGACCCTGAGGCACTCTCATTCTCAGTTACTCTTTGTCCACACACATGCCTTTTTGGACACCAGCAAAGTTGGGTTTAGCAGGATCATGTGTAGCAGCGGTTCCTGCAGTACATACTCCTGCTAGATGAAAAAACCCCACATTTCCTACGCTCTGTATTTATACATTTAGGGATGGGGCCATAAAGCTTACAGCAGTGGAAGGTTCTGCAAAGCAGCCGTAAGAGTAGAACGCAGCAGGAATGACAACAGGGATGTGGATGAGAACCAGTGAAACACAGATACCTGACAAACAATGTTTGTCTCTGCTGATCCCACGGAGTTGCACAAACATGCAAGACAAGTCAAGCCCACAACATGTGAAACAATATGCACTTGTCAGAACACTCCAAACAAAACCCTACCAGACTACTCACTCCCTGTCCAGCAAACAAAGCAGTGTAAGACCTTTTGCTTTATTATAAAAGTCAACAAGTCAGAAATTATCCATATTCTTATATAAAACTGATTTTTCCAAGGTTTTATTTGAGTGAATGCTGACTGTCAGTATACGAGTATATTAGTATGTGAACAAGGCGGGCTTTCAGTGTAAAGTATATTCAGATTACAGGGAAAATTAGGTCCCAGTGATCCACCTCATGTGAGACTGTAACTTCTAATACCTTTGCAAGATTTCGGGGAAAAAAAATCACGTCAGATGCAAAACCTACTGCCCAATCAACTCCATGAAAATGGCCAAATTATGACGTTTGGCCATCAAAAATAAATACACACATCAAGAAAAATCACAAGTGTCTGCACTGCCTACGAGTAACTCTGTATGTGTTCTTTTTCACACTTGCACCCTTACAACATATTGCAAGCACATGAGGGAGAGGAGGAAATGGGAGCGGGGGCAGGATTCCTGCATGTTACAGATACTGCTAACAGGTTTTTTTTTAGACTTTCCTTAAGACCTTCTGGTTGCTGTATTTCATATAGGAGAAAATTTCAAGATCCTTCCCTTGTTTCCACTGATTCTAACAGCTACGTGTGCCCTGATGAGACTATTTTCTTGGGCATATTCCTATTAGTGCATTTAAACATGTCTTTCCATTTGCCTCTTCTGGCTCAACTGCAACACAAAGCTTTAGGCATACTGCTAAATGAGGACATAAACTTTTCCAGACTTTTGCAAACAACTAGACTTCTGAAGAAGATAAATTGTTATTGCTTTTGCACTGCTCCTTTCTTGGGAAAAATGAAGCTCTGCCACTGTGTCAGTATTGCACAGAAGTTTATTGGGTGAGCAATAACATGTCATTGTCAATCGAACTAATAAGCAACGGAAAAGCTGGCAAGTAAAATTCAAGCTCCTGAAAATAATTTCTGAATCTATTTCACATTCACATATTTAATTATTCATTAAAAGAAACCAGAATGACTGACAGAATCACAATCATTCTCAGTGGGCCCTAAAAATTAATCAAGATATTAACTATGCCTGTGGTGGTTTTTTTAGTGGAAATGCAGCAAGAAAGTAGGAAAAGTATAGGTACAGCTTGAGGGAATGCACTCCTAAGCCATTCTTGTCATGTCAAAGACTTTAGAACAATGTATTTCCTGTATTTCAGAAGGGGATATCTTGACAGGGATGTAAGACTTGGGGCAGTACATCACCATGGTGAGGAAGATCATGCTTTTGGCCAGTATCAAACCAAGCTATTGAATCATGCATTTTTCAGCTCACCAGTATGACGTTACATGATTCAGCAGAAACCACACAGTACAAACTCCTACATGGTTGCAAGGCACTCTGGCATTAAAATGAGTCCCACAAATCTTTCTGTCAATGCCTCAGACTTCTAGAAAGGATTACAAAGTTAGCACTGCTCAAAAGCAGCACAGGGGAGCCTGACTCGTGACAAACTGTGGCTTAAGAGCAGCTTGGGGAGCAAAGGTAAGGTTAAAGGTGGCTTTATGACATCCTTATATACTACTAGTCCTCTGTCAGTTTCTTCCAGGTCATACCCTTGATCGCTTCCTTTCCTTTACTGCAGTGTTTTTGCCATTTTTTAGCTGCTTCTGCTTCTTGTACTTCAGGTCTCAGGTGGGTTAAAGGGTGTAGTGAAGGGTGAACTGTGCTGTGCGCTCCCACAAACCGGATGTGCATTGTGTGGAGACTTGTGATTATGGAAGAACTAGACTCAGTGTCCCAAATGACTCCTTCTAGTGCTGTGAGAACATAGCACTAGAAAGTACAGTAGAAATTCAGCAATATTTAGCGTAGTCGGAAGGCTATTTTAAGTTGTGCCAGCTGCTAAACACAGCAGGGATTCAACAGGGTGATAAAGGACATTTTAGACCAAGTCCTTACTTATGCTCTCTGCAGGGAGGTAATACAGAAATTGCTAGGAAAGCTCTGCTCAGTCTGAGAATTCACCTATTTTGGGATAAGCCTTCCAGGGCTGAGTGAGGGCAGATTTATACTAGATGAATGGTGCAAATCTACAGTAATGCAAACAGGGTCTGAATGTGGAAAGGGAATAACAATAGAAGAATCACTTAAAGCCAAAGATTGATATTTCAGACCTAGCTAGCTGGAGGCTGGGCTTTTTTTGGTATTTGATTTTTCATTCATTAAACCGTTAACTTAACCCATTTTCAGTCCCTGTTAATGCAACTCAATTTCATCAGTGCTTTAATAAGCTGTTAAAGGAACCATCATATAGAAATGGATGGGCAAAATTGTGTCCATATAACTGCACTTTGACTCTGAGCAGGGGCATAATGTACTGAGCATGATATAGTGCTCCTTCAATACTCTCACTGGGGGTAGTAAAAAGTAAAGAAAGGCTGGGATGTTTGAGGGAAAATCTCTAAGCTCTGAGCTTTATGTATGATTCAAAAGCCAGGATTTTGAAATGGCGCTAGCTGGTTGTAAATTGAAGCTGCGAGAAGCAGCAGTGTGTCCAGGTAAAAGTATGCTGCCTTGTTATATGTATTGAAAAAAGAACACTGAAAAACTTGAGGAAGAGTTTGATGCTATCAGTTCTTGTGACTACCTGTGCTTGTTAACTTGGTTAGTTTTTCTGCCTGACCAAAAAAAAAAAAAAATTATCCTCCATGGCCTGCACATTGCTAATATAAGTGGTGAAGAAGGGCCAAAACCACCCTCTTCACTACTCAAGGTGCGCACAGGCTGACCCAATACACAGGATCTGGAGCTCACTCAGGCAAGGACTGTAGTCAAATGGTGGAGGCATCTCTGCAGGGCTCAGACGAGGTCAGTCACAGCACCTCAGATGGAGAAGTCTTTGCCCCCACACTCGAACACAGAGAGGTCCACAGAGGTGCCATTGAGACACAAAGCACACTTCCTTTACACGTTAGTGGAGAATAGTTTGAATAAGTCCAGGCATTGAACTTAATACTGTGCTCTATCAATACCAATTGCTGATAGCAGCGTGGCAACATTCAGCTGGTGTCAAAAACCTTTTAAGCCCTTTCCATGGTGCTGTCCTGTCCCACAGCTGAGTGCCTCCCGTGTTCATGGTCAATGGAAAGATGGGGTATTTTCAGCCCCCCGCTACCTGGTCTGTCAGCTCTCCTGTATGGAGGCTCCTCTTCTGTTAGGGGGTGTGACCTTACAATTGCCATGGCACCCGACGTTCCCTGGATCACGCCTAAGGGCTGCGGTACCCAGGGCCTCCGGGGCTGGAGACAAGGCACACCCCAAGGGGATGCTCAGGCCTCCGAAGGGTGACTGCACCACGCTCTGGAGTAGTTCCTCTTCCTCACTGCTCTAGGAAAAAACCTTGCAAAATGAGGCACAGCAAAAACAATGGAAAAAGAGGGTTATTTGAAGGAAAAAAAAAAATCAAAAGCAGTGCCTCAGTGCAGTCTTAACAACGCATGTTCGCATTTGATGGCAGGGCTGAAATTCTGGTCGACTTGTGCAGAATCCCCAGGCGGGAGATGCGGGACCCGGCCCCGCTCCCGGCCCCAGCTCCGGCCGCGGCCGCCACGCGAGGGAGCTCCAGGCCTTGCAGCGGCCCGGGATTGAACTTGGCCTCGGGCTCGGCCCGCCGACACTTTGAAAAAAAAAAAAAAATTAAACCGGTGCTTTGATGGGATATCGGCAAATAATTTAAAGTAAAAGGGAAAGGGCCGCCAGTGTTGAAAAAAAAAAAACCAACCAAACAAACATCCTCTGCCCCCATCTCCTTCACTGATACACATTTTAAACCACAAACAGCTAATCCTTGCACTTGTTTCCTAGTAAACTATGTAACTGTGACAAAAAAGGGTGGGTTTTTTTTTAGCATTTTAAACAGCTCAGCTGGAAAGCAGAGAAATTAGCACGAAGTGAAATATTTGTGGGAGCTTAATACAGTTAAAAGATTGTTATTTTCCCTGACGTAGGATGCCGGGGCAAATTAACCATTTCTAATTAAGTAGCCTAAAACAGAAAAGCAGACAACAAGAAATAGTGGCCAAACAGTGATGCCCAAACTGTGGAAGGAAGACAGACTGGCTGAGAACATGAGGTAAATAAATTTCTGATACAAACCCATAATGGAAAGGCAACAACTGGATGAAAGAATGAGAAGGATGAAGAAATTATGCTCAGAACTGACATTACTAAACACAGTTCTCTCCAAATCCTACCCGTTAAATGTGAGGCTTTTGTTCATCTGGATGTGCATCATATTGCATGGCATAGCTCTGCTACACAAATGTGTAGTGGAATGCATTCCTTTCTACTCATCTGCCAAACTCCAAACTTTTGTCATTTTTGTTGAGATTTCTATACAAAAGAAAGTTACATGTATACAGCAAGAAGTATGTATTTAGTTTTGTCTTTGAATGATTCAAAAATTGTCTAATCCGGGTGTCAGCAGACTGTGATTATGTGCATTTTTATTACTCTGGATTTTTTAAAATTATTTTTTGTAACGTTTAAAGTTTTGGGTCTCTAAACAGTTGACACTGGCATGGGCAGTTTGTATGTCATGGTCTGAAATGGGGAGGAGAGTTAAAAATTTCTCTGAAATGGATGAGGTAATGTTTACAGATTCATAACCAGGCTGTTGCTGGTACTGTTGTTTGCTCTTCAAGGTTGGGTTAACAGTGTAACTGCAATGGTGACTCTCTGGAAACCTGGAAATGCAGAACAGCACTTCAGCAACTAAAAAAGACTGAAACCTAGTGCTAGCTTACAGTTCTCCTCATAGCTAGGAGAAAATTTTGGAAGAAATCCTGCAGTCCCAGAAGCTGTCTTTATTTTCACATTGATGATTTATGATGACAATTTTCTCACGCTTTGTAATGACACCTCAGGTAAACTGTCTTGCTTACAACACAGAGCTTGGCCACAATGGGGAAAAAAGGGGCATTGCAGCCTCACATGTAGAACCTGACAAAAAATCTTAAGATACTCTGACACTTCTGGGTGCTAAAAAAGCAAGCTCAGAGTGGCTTTCCAAATGACAAATGTTTTCCTGCAAGCCTAGGATGAATATATACATCAGCAGCTATTTTTCAACTGCCACTTTTTCACAGTTCAGCCAACTTTGAATTATTTGTGTTGGAGCAATATCTTAAAGAGACGTAAAAAGGTGTGGGTTTAAGCTACATTGATTGTCATGATGATCTTCCTTAAGATCTTAATGATTAGATCTTCCCTAAATCTCTGAATGATAAGAAATTGGCTATACATATAAGGGCTTGAGACTATCTGTGTCTCTAAAATTATCTGTGTGCACAAGGACTTGCAAGATTGGGCTTGTCTAGGCTAACTTGTGGGCACCAGAGCTAATTCTCATTTTAGCTTAAATTAATTTTATTTTTGCACTCGTCCAGTACCTTGACAGCTTTGCATTGCTAGTACAAAAAAGAAGCAGCGACTTTAATCGCAATGCAGTGTGAGAAAAACTCCAAACTCCTGAGACGAGAGAGATTTGCATTGACCTCGCATCCACACTTCCCAGCGCCGGGGAGCTCGCTGTCACGCGTTCCTGCTCTGGTCCCAACGCGGGATAAGGCGCTGCGCAGCCCTTGCTGCCTGCCATCCTACGGAGCCGTGCTCTTTGTCTGCAGCACTTGTAGGGGCAAGCCCGCAGCGCTGCGCAGCCAAGTGCGCTGTGCAGGGCCCCCAGCCCTCCCCGGCGCTGCCAGCAGCCCCGCCGGACCAGCACCTCATCCATCCTGCTGATGGGCTGCTGCTGTGGGATCTCTGCCTGGCGCCGGACTTTGGCCCTTGCACTGGTACCAGCCAGCGCCGGGACCTGCAGCACAGCACTGAGCCCCTCCACAAAGATGATCTTATCACCTCGGCATCAAAATCAACACTGCCGCTATCAAACACTGCCTGGGAGAGACATCTGCTATTTAAATGTATTCTAGCAGATGAAAGGAATGGAAACATAAAACCCAAACACTTCCCTTTTTTCCTAATGTAATCAGTATTTTTAAGCAGTTTATCTGCTTATTAATAGGAAGGTTTTAAAACATTTTGCTTGAGCTGACATTCTTTAATTATAATATTCACACTGCTGAATATGCAGTCACACCAGCAGAAGCTCTATTGTGAAAGAATGCACAGATTCAATCTGTTTCTTTCTCTGAATTTTTCTGACTTGGTCTTATTTTCCCATTCATCATTATATTTTTGTTTGCTTCTCACATTTCTTTTTAAATGTGTGGGTTTTTTCCTCTTACTCTGTTGTTCCATTTGAAAACACCAGGATTAGCATGCAGATGTTTTTTTGATCAGAGATTTTTTTTTAATCATCTCCATTTTCCACAGTCTATTTGGGTAGCTGGGGATTTTTTTGTTTGTTTGTTTTTGACCCTGTCTTGTTGGGTTTTTTTTCTTTTTAATGTATTACCCTAGTCTGAATGTAAACACCTTCTGTTTGCTATTGTTTTCTTCAAACATCATTTTAGAAAATTAACTTCTTCTAGTTGAACAGATCATGAGCTATGTTAGCTCTGCCAATAATCTAATAACTTCCATGTTTTAGTGCTTCGATAACCGTGAAAGCTTAGGTCAAATATATATTGGTTTAGGAAGGTTTAAAATAAAAAAAAAAGGACAAAAAAGGATAAGGTTTCAGCATGTATGTTACTTGTGGAAAAATTGTGCTGTAATACCTTTAAAATGGCTTTTAGAATTCACCTCAGTTATAGGATTAACTGAACATAGGTTGATGAGAAAAGTATTCATACTCCTTGCCAATAAGAAAGAACCAACTTCCTATTTTTTATTTAATTAAAAGGAATAATGACCTCTTTAAATAAGCTCCAGTTGGAATCTGGGCTAGGTTGTTATCTGCAGGCTATCATTCACAGGAGTTGAATTACACTTAATTTTTAGAAAGCTGAGAGGAGAAAAAGACATTCAGCATCTTAGCCCAGGGAAACTGCCTTTGAATGCTGCTTTAAGCAATGACAAGCAGAAAGAATACAACCCAAGACGTTACCACCCATGAAACTTGCAACATCCACCTTCATTAAATCTATATAACAAACAGTGAAGAGGTTCAGGAATGCCTTATCTCTTGCATTAGAAGGAATGATCAATGGATTTTACAGGGCTGGTATTTCAAGATCAATTTTTAATGTCAAGAAACTGAAGTTGGGGGTGGGTGTTCTTCCGTAACCCTGAACATTTCCAGTAACTAGGATATCCACCACTGCTGTTTAGTGGCTGTATATATTTTTAAGAACATCCATGCCTGAAGCATCCATGGATAGAGAAGCTCATCTCCACACCATCCCCTACAAGGAAAGGCAAAATTGCCTGCAGTGATGTGTGCTGGGCAAGCTCAGAAATGCCATGAACATGTTGTTTGGGAGCTTGGCCAAGACAAAAGAAACTCCTGTCCATTTCCAAAGTTCATTTAATGCCTAAAACTTTGTAGGGTCCCTCTTACACAGAATGACTTTGGTCCCTGAGGGGCCACAGCAATTGCATCACCATGTCCTGGTACCCACAAGGAGCAGCTCCAGGGCAGCTGCACAGAGCCTGCAGTTCAGTACTGAGAAAGCACAACACGCACAATTTAGTTACCTCTTAGGAAGTATCTGCCACCACCTCTCCCATGCAGTGGACTTAATTCCTGGAAAGGTTTATTGGCTAAAGTTAAAAAAAGATGATATTGAAATGTGAATTGTCCCTTGAAGGTTTTTCTACAAGTAAGCAAATGCAAAAAAAAAAAAGCATGATGCTTTTTCCTTTGTTTCTAGACACATCATTAAAAATAGGAATTTTTTTTTAAGTGTTTAAAAAAGCTATCTTTTTTCCCATAAGATAAAGCATAAGGTTATCTATTACCTGAAGCTATAATCAGGTTAATAAAACAAATCTGTTTTTCCCTGCAATCCTATTTCTTTTTGCCCAAGTAATCAATTTCTTGTGACATCACATACTTCAAGGAGAAAACACAGGATGACTCTGCTACAGCAGTACAGCAGAGCAGCAAAGAGATTTTTTTTTTGTCTTGCTCTGCAATATGTAACTGAAAATGCTTTAGGGGTTAGTCAGCTTTCTTTAGAGCTGTGGCCATTAAAAAATGTTTTCCCAACCCTTTTTCTGTGTCCTATCACAAATAGACAAAGGCAGAAGTTCCTGTAGCCCTGCAGCCCCTTTGCACCAACAAAGCTGGGTCAAAAGCAATGCAGGCAAGGTACAAATCTCTCCCGAGTAGGTGTTTGTGGGGAAATGTGGATGTGTGCCATCTCATGGGAGGGACTTGGGTGCATGAGGTTACAGAGGGATTACCCTAAAGCTGCTGCCTTCTACCTTGTAATCTAGTGATTTCCTATCCCAGCACAGCAGTTTATTTCAAGAAGAGCACAATTTAGCATCTCTTTGAACATACCATTATTACTGAATGTATTGTAATTAGTTCCTGCTTGTGAAGCACTTGGACACAGAGGAACATGCAAGTGTTAAGTGTTACAGTCATTATCATTCACCTTTACGTGACATATTTCTGTTTTATTTAGCTACTTGTGACCAAGGCATCTGCGTGTCTTTGGCCAGGCTGCACACGGGTGAACTAGTGAGACCACAGGAATGGAAAAGTGGAGTCCTGAAATATGCCTTGCTCCAGAAAGCTGAGAGATAAGTTTGCTGGTAATGCACTAAGTAACTAGTTAGCAAGGAAGTTATAAATGATTGCAATTAAATTTACTGTATTGCCAACCCCAAGTCTCCAAGTTAGTCGTAAGCTGGACTGACTTAAAAAAAACATAAGATTGTTCTTTTCTATTCTTTCCTTTGGTAGACTTCATGTTTTCAAGGTTTTCTTCACATGCAAGAGCTACAGATTTTATTTTTTTTTAGTAAAATCCGTGTATAATAACATCCTTGCCTTGACAGGTCAGAGCTTTAAGGAAGTCAATGCTAAGAGTGGACAACAAGGAGTGACATACACAATAAATTTTCAGAAGAAACAAATACCACCAAAAGCCTAAAATGTAAAATATTCATTAATTCTAGTCACATAAGCTGACAATTTTATTAAATTCTATGAGTTAACATCTCAACTTTGCAAACTCATAGAAGTCCACTGAAAATGTCACCAGGATCTCCAGTGGAGAGGGAGGACCAATAATTCAATTGAACTCAGAGCGATTGTAGGTCCTGTCATTTGGCCAGACAACCTAGATGACAGAAAACAGGATCATGTCCTGTTATAAATTTCATTGGGTTTGGCTTTGCTTTTTCCTTGGAAGAATACTGATGTGCATGTCTGATGAACTGAAACTCAAGGCTGAGTTTTAGATCTGACTTGGATTGAAGTGGAAGAAAAAGATGTCTGTATGGCATGAATAGATACATGCATTCTAGATGCATGTACATCTATTTGTGTGAGGGCAAAAATCAGTTTTACTTACAATTACATGCCATGGTCTTTTTTTAACATGCCTGTGCTTCTGTTAGGGTGCACATCTACAAAGCTTGCACACTCAGACAATCTTCAAACCCCAGTGTCCAGATCTGCAAATACCTATTCCAGTGAGTCATCACTAGCTTCATGAAATAATTTTCCATTGTAAACTTGCAAGTGATCTCCTCTGGGGTATAAAGACCTTAAAAGGCAGTGATAAAATGCACTTTGAGAAAAAAAATTGAACTCAGCATGAGATCACTCATGAAAGGAAGGGCACTGACACTCAAACCTTGAGTTATCCAATTCCTCTTTTAAAAAGTGGTCTGTAATGGGGGGTTCCAAAACTGTATCTTTTGTGCTCCTTTCCTGTTCCTCCTCCATCAGAGGAGATATCACAAGTCAAAGTTTTACAATTTAAAAATGCAGCCTAAATGCATCAAGTATATGTATACTGGAAGTCTTTCACGGTATGACTAGAACGTGAGACAAGTGAATTCCACCCTGAGATTAGAGACTCCCCTGTAGTTCTCTGCAGATATGAGAAAACACAGGCCACAGGCTCTTTGAGCAACTCAAGGGCCCAGAAGTACAGGACATCTTCCTATGCCTGTCTCCATGGTAAATCAGCTACCTTAGAATGTGCTTTTTTTTCCCCCCCTTTTAAATCTTTTTATGGGTGCAATCTTTCTGCAGTGTAGACATTGTCAGCTTCAGAGGCTGAAGGTTTATTTGTCCACAGAACAGATAATGGATAAACAGCAGCAATGAGAGTTTATTCAGCCCACCTCACCAAAGAGCCTAGAGATCACTTGGCAGTGCCAACCTCTACACTACTTCTCCTTCTGGTTCGTGGGCCAGTGCCACTGAAGTTCTCTACAGATGATGCTATAAGTACAACCCACTATTATTTTTTTTTTCTGTAGAAAGGGGATGAAATACTTGTTTTGCTTACACAGTCCTGTGAAGGGCCATTAGGTGGTACTAATGGTGCTTTTGACTGCTGGCATCTGTTCTAGATGGGGTTTGAGTACAGGCCTTGAAGATAAAGGGCTTTCAAACACCCGTTTGCTTGCCAATCCCCTGAGGAATAACAACTACATTGGTATCAACATACTAAAAGATGTGTGATACCAGCCAGCAAGCCAGGTGCTCTCAATGGCAAAGTAACACTTTATTGAAAGAGACAGGCACACGAGGGCGAGCTGTGAAATAAAGACGCAGAATTTCTTGTGAGGTCTTTTAAAATACTCTTACTGAACTACCTTGTCCAAGTAGTATTATTTAAAAACTTTTGGAAAGTATTTTATTCTATCCAAAAATATCACTCCCCCGAAGTGATTTATCAATCCATCATATTGTGGGGGGGAAAAGGATAAATTCTAGGAGTCTGTTTCTTTTTGAAAATAGACAGAATTTTAGATGCAAAATACAATCATATTCTTTAAAAATTCTTACCATTCGACATTTCTTGTGTTGACATTCTGTATTTTTTTCCAGTGTCAGTGGCCTGAATAGTAATGGTGTAGCACAGGCCCGGAGCCACATGCTACTTGTCCTGAGCAGGACTCTGGGTAAAATGCTCATTCCTGTGTCTACAAGAACTGGTGTTATAATTTTAATCTTTTAATTGTGTTTGGGGCTTTTTTTCCCAATAGAAGAAAAAACTGCACTAGACAACCAAAATATCCTTTATGGTGTGAGATGGTTCCAGATCCTTTTCCCTCTTTGCTTGTGGCTTTTACAGAGATCATTTCTGCAAGGAGCTAGGATTCAGCATCCTATTTTTGGCACAGTGTCCATGCTTCTGACTTTGCATGGGAAGGGTTAGAGCTGAGAAAGCAAAGCTGAGTATTTATATCACGTAGATATGTGAGCTGTGCTTAGAGCCAAGCAGTACAGAAGACTTGCAGTCTATAGGTACACACCCCGCTCTGCACAGTGGACAACAACCAGAAGGCTGCCTCCGTGAAAAGGTATTCCTTCCTTTTGGCATCCTTTCAGACAGGCAGAAACAATGCCCAAATGCTCCAAAGCATCCTCTGCTTTGCTGTCACAGAGGCCTGTTCATTAGCTGGTAAGGGCAATGACAGTTCCTTAAAGTTACTAGAGTTAGACATGGAGTTACTCCAAATTAAGGACTTGGCCGAGATATTTTTTTCTTTTTTTTTTTAATGCATTAGCAGATGGCAAATATGCACTGAGCACAGAAAAACTACTGGTTTTTGAGGGCAATGGTTGCTTGCAATGCTAATTTGGGGCTTTATGTTTATGCAAGCTAACCTGGAGGGACACATTTCAGAGCCGGGTTGAAGCAGCAGAAACACTCAAGCAGCAAAGTGCAGAATACCAGTAACCCATTTAAAGCTGGCTGTGTGAATGCAGGGTTGGATGTATGCTCGTCCTGAAGAGATTCAGAAAATAAGGCACGAGCAGATCTTAAGAAATCACAGGTTTATGTATTTCCCTCATTCACTCATGTCAAGATGAGACCATTTGCGAAACCTTCAAAACAGGAAGGTATTTGGCTTTATGTCTGGAGTCAGCCTAGCTGACACTCCACTTCAAGCTGATATCCACACATTCTCCTGGAAAGGATGTCCACATGAGAACATTTTGGAGCACTGTTGTGTGGTGGAAATCAACTAGTAATGAGCATCCAAAAGCAGAGGTTGAGAGATGTCCCCAAACTGGGGGCTGGCAGATTGTTTTCATCCAGCAGTTCTTTTGACGGATACCCTGTATCTGCAAACTGTGATGACACAGACAACCTTTCCCTCAAAACTCTGTTAACCTTGATGCAGACAGCAACCTGGGATAACCGCAAAATAGCTATTGACCAAGGTTGAACAGCTAATATAGTTCTGACCGTGTAGTCACGGAATAGGAATAAAATGAAAAGCAAAGCCCAAAGAAGAGGTCACTTTCCTGGCAACAGTCCTACCCACAAATACAGTGGAAAGATGTGTCGCTGTCAGAGCAAAATTTATCCTGAAGGCAACTGAAGTCACATGGTATGGTCTCTTGTGACTCCCAGCAAATGTTTCGTACCTCACTTTTTATTTCTTACTTCTTTCTGTCATTTTCTTTAAAGAATTGTGATATCCTGTGCTATGCCTGATACCATGCTGTTCCTACACATAAGACATTCTTGTGTGTTATGGTCAGACCTGCTTTTTTTCCCATTTCTGATTCATTTAAGGGAACCTGGAAGCCATTTTTGTGAGAGAAAAATCACACTGACCTCACCTGAAAATTCTGTGCACAGAAGACTTAAAAACCATTCCAGTGCCTACAGAATGAATCATAATATAGCAGGTATTCAGCTATCTTTTTTAATAAGTGTGCTTTAATTGGACAAAAGCGCAGCTGACATAATTTAACTTACACATCTATTACAGCGTGGAACTCACTTAACCACTGTCTTCTAATACGAGTTCCTGTGAAGTTAGCCATATTTTGGTCAAATAATCCTGCAGCTAAGACTGATTTCTCTGAACATATTTGCCAGCTGGGACTCTTATATTAGAGCACTGCTTCACACAACTAGGACTCATGGACACTAATGTCAAACAAATAAATACGTGTTGCTGTAGAACAGTTTTGATAACTAATTCACCACACAGATTAGATATGAACTATCCACTTGCACTGTTGATTTCTGTGTCCCTGGCCACAGAAGTCCCATGATATTGCTCCTGCTCTCTGGCTACACGGCTGAGGATTTTTTAATAGGAGAGAGAGAAGAGAGAGTGGGGGTAGCTGACTGCTCTAAGTTCCTGGGCATGTCCACTGTTGATAATTTATTCATGCATTTTCTTCTGCTTCCTTGGTTTGGTTTTTCAGCTCATATTTATCATTACATCTTCTTGGAAGTAAATGGAATAATATTTGTTTGTCCTCTTTTGACTGAGAATATGACTGGATAAAATTTTAGTCAGAACTGAAGAATAAGCTAGAAACCTTGAGTGTTGTCAATACAGCATCAAAGGGGTTTATTCCTCACAGGTACTGCTCCCTGATTCAGCATAATCTTTTGAGCATTTGTTTAAATCCCACTGTCAGTAATGACCCACAAGCACAGGCCGAAGGCAAGTGTCACAAGAAAATATTCTGATTGCAGTTCTTGGAGCCTTTCTAACAGCAGATTATTGAAATGTGAATGCAGCCCTAAAACTAAAATTCAGTTTAGCACACCTTGAAAAGCCAGGAAAATGAGAAATCTTTCTCTGAATGTGGTAATGCTTGCTTTTGCTTTGAAGAACCAGCAGTTTTCAGATTATGGCTCTAGTCTTTTAAAACTTAAAAGCCCTCAAGACCAAGACAAAACCTGATGCTACTGATTAAAAAGAAAGCCATGGACATGTTGAGAGTTCAAATAAAGCAATGAAGATCCTTAAATATCAACATTTCTTTAGAACCTTTTAGTGTCTTACTGACTAGAGAAGCTCAGGAAGACCAAAATAACGTCTCACATGATGTGAACCAGTGGAGCTCATAGCCCCTCTCTGGCAATCTTTTCCCTTAGAGCTATACGCTACGACCACCACATCCAGCTCTTAGTGAAATGAGTGTTAAATCCACTGAAGAGTATCAGAAATGGAAATACACAAGGGGAAAAAAAAAATAGCCACACAATTTTCTAAAGCAGCTGAACTTGGAGAAGACAGTCAAAGGGGGAATTAGGACAGCTTGAAAATATGTAACAGAACAGGCCATTGTTATTATTATCTATCTGAACATTAAAACAAAAGCAGTCAAGAACAGCCTTGCTAGAAGTAGAATTAATTCTACTCTGTTCCACTAAGCTGCATGTCTTTGGCCTGATTTCTTACATGGGAGAGTGAGCAATGTTTGGCCAGCAGATTTACTGGTCTCTACTCCCCACCCCTTTCCCACCTGGCAGCATGCTCCTTTCTGGGCTGCTTCAGTAAGAGCAAAAAGCAACAGCTCCCGCTCTGCTGCATCCCAGCACCTAGCAGTAGAATCACCCTCTGCTTCTCTCCTAGCAGAGGTGGCCCAGAAGCAACCTCATAAGCAGGACTGGGAGGCTTATAAAAAAACTGAGACACTGGGACGGAGTTGCTACTTGCTGCACAAAGTAAATGTCAAAAAGGAAAATTCCCCTCTGGGAAGGTATGTCAGGCGAACCTTGGTCCTGTACATCTGGATTTCACTCCCCAAAGTAATGTTAGCTGGACAACATTCCGCTCCTGGTCCTGCAGATCTCAGCCTGACTGCCAGCTGCAGATCCCCCTCTGTCCCAGTGGACTTCAGGGACAGTGAAGAGCAGCTGAGCCCAGCATGAGACAAAAGCCGTCACTTTGCAGGACCAAGCCCATCACAGGATGCAAGAAACAAGTTGTCTCTCTGACACATGCGAGGGGATGAGGTACCAACAGATCAGCACAACAAACTGGTGCCTGCAATATTCACACAAGCAACATTTCAGAGGCAGCAATAATAATAATAAAAATAATAAATAATGAAAATATAAACCTGGGTATGGTTTCACTTAGATGCAATCAAGATTTAAATATAAAAATGATAGGCTTCTGTTAATCCTTCTTAGGAAGTCATAAATTGTTAATCAGACCTTAGGCAGTGTTGTTTAATACCAACTTTAATAAAATAGCTGCCTGAAGCAGAAAGACAGTTGGGATCCTGACTCTAAAACTTTGGTAACCTCATCCACTTTTTTGTAGCCTGAGGCTCTTACACTACCATTGATACTAACTCCTTTGAAATATGCTCATTTTTTAGGTTGCTAAATTATTAAACACCTTATTAGTTGAAAGATTAGATGGAAAAAAGTCATCTCTGTATGACGGAAAATGGATTGGAAGAGGAAGGAAAAGTTGAGGGAATATTTACAGAAAAGATACAGCTCTGTTGTTGATATACAGAGGTAATCCATAATCCATAATTCATTTAAGAAATGAACCCATCAAATTACATAACTACGCATGACAAATTGCTACTGTTGAGCTATCCTACAATAAATTACAAGGAATCAGTCCTGTCAAGAGTGTATTTTGTTTGAGACTAAAAAAAGCAATGTCGCTACAAGGTTGTTTTCCCTCTTGTTCCATAGGATTTTTCTGTCACACACAATGTCTCACACTTACATCATATAATTTGATTGGGGTAGAAAAAGTTCCTTTGTATGGAGTAACAGCGAAGTCTCCCAAATTAAAACTGCTTTGAAAATTGCAAGAAAAGGGGAAAGGACGAAAAGGAAGAATGTTTCTTCCTCATTATTTCTTAATACTGTTTGTCAGTTAGGTGAGCAAATCTTTAGACTAAAAAATAAGAAACAGTCATTTCCTGAAGTGTGATGTCTTTTTAGTGTATGTCCAGAGCAGCTTGTTAGCATACTAATTGTTTCATTTAATATGCAATACAGAGCATACTTACTACTTTGAAGTGCTTATTCATGATGTCATGGATATTAGTGTATATTTCTTAATTACACAACAGAACAATCTCTCCTCTTTCAACCTACACTTTCTGCTGCTCTGATTGGTTTCTCTAACTAGCCAGAATAATCATTTTGCCACACAGAAGCAGAAAAGGAAAAAAAAAGTAAACAATTTTAAAAGCCATTTTAATTTAATAACAAATTGGGAGCTGTACTTTGTGTTAAATTAGCACTGCAAGCCTCATATCAATTCAAGGCAAGGTTCCCTGTTCGTTACTGCTTAATTAATCAGTCCTGTTTCCATCTAAATGAAAAGTTTTCTCTCTTCCCTATCATCTCTAATATCTCATTTCAGGCAGCTCATCAAGTTAATCTTGCTTACATTAGCAACTTATTTCTAATGGCTCTGTTCAATTATTTGGTTGGAGCATGGGGCTAACAACGCCAAGGTTGTGTGTTCAATCCCTGTATGGGCTATTCACTTAAGAGCTGGACTTGATGATCCTTATGGATCCCTTCCAGCTCAGAATATTCTGTGATAATTCATCCTATCCCAGTTTGCAGATGAATCCTGCTTGGTCCCTTTGCTTTGTTTCGAGCAGCTGGAAGTTGATCATAAAACAGCAATCGCAAGAACAAGCTCATCCGGCCCTGTGATGAACCCACCATGTGAGGACAAGGACCTACTTCCAACACACTGAAGTCTACTGAACTTTTGGCTTCCTGGTGTGCCTTGTCCTCCCTGAGGCAACATGGCACCAAGAGACATGGTTCAGTGATGGACTTGACAGTGCTGGGTTCGCTCTTGGACTTGGTGATCTTAGCGGTATTTTCCAACCTAAAACATTCTATGACACAAATATGCACAGGGCTGGGCAAAGAATTATTATCTTAAAAAACAACAGATGAGCATGAAACGTTCCCATGGAAGAAGAGAAATCTGTAAGGGAAGGAGAATACGGAAAGTTGGGTGGTACCTGAAAGCATGTCCTCATTACCCTTATGCAACATATCCTGGAAACAAAGGTGTGATAACCATGAGTCCTGCACTACCAGCAGTAGTGTATATAAAAAAGTATCAAACATTCCACCATGTCACCTTTGAAGGAAGTGAAGAATAGGACTTGAACACCATCTGGTTGAGTATGTCCTCCTTATGCTGACCCCACCATTCCCAGAGCTGCCATAATCTGGTACTTTCTATCACCAGCAGCAAAGCACACTAACTCTGGGACTTAACAAAAGACCTCTGGTGTTTTGGATTGCACCAACCTGGCCCCAGTCAAACACTTACTGTAGCTGCAGTCGCTTGTATGTGCTGGTCTCTGTGCTTGCCTTGATCAGTCTCCAGAATAATGGAGACTGCTCCTAGTGCTGGGATGCCTGCCCACGTCAGGATGCCTGTTGTTAACACTGCAACCCCCCCAGGCACCACCACGGCTCCAGCAGCTCCCGCCGTAGAGACCCACAGCCTCCGAGATGTAACAGATACTTGCTCAGGTCAGGGCTCGAAACTAAATCTGAGCCTGAGGTGTCCACATCACATGAATGCTGGTTTTAATGCCAGTTTGACATTATATATATGTCATATAAATACATTATATATATGTCAATATAAATACTTTTGTGATAAACACAAAACACGCAATATTAAATGACCATTCCAAGAGGATGAAACCTGTTCTTCCTGAATAATCCCAGCATTTACTTTTGCTCATCCAGGACTCAGGATGTTAATGCAACAGGGAAGAAGGATGTGCAGTATATTTTAACCTTCTAGATTTGCAGCAACCAGCCTCTGACCTCGCATTCACCAGCCTGGTTGAAATTACAACCTGCTGCTAAGGAAAACTCTGTCATACTTTAAAGTAACTCTGATATCAAGTAGCTTTGAGATATCCGACAAATGAATTAGGGTGGATTAATGAGGAGCTGCTTCAGAAATGCTGCAAAAGAGACCCTAACATGTTGCAATATGGTAATACACTTCATTTAATAGCAATATAAATTATGTGCTGAGAAAAGTGGGAGCCTGTTTTTGTGTTGTTTTGTTGTGTTTTTCTTTTCCAAGAGGAAGAGAAATCCTTCCTATAAATCAGAGTGCACACTTCTGTTTCTGATGGGAAACACTGCTCTGAAAAGCACTGAATTTCAAAGATGCTTGAGATTAGATTGTCTGCAGAATTGTGCTGATGGCTGTAAATATTAATAAATATGACACACTGGGTCAGCTTTTTTCTTCGGATGCTTATGCCCTGCTTCTTCTTAAGTGCAGATGACCTGAAGACACAGGCACCAGGAGGAAGAATCTGAGCTAAGAACTGGTTTTAGAGATGCAACGCACAGTGACACTTGCACAAAGGTAGGATGTTCCCATTACATGCCATCAGAAACAGCCAAGAAGTGAATATCTCAGTCCAGTCCTCTCTATCCCCTCTGCAACTGTTGATGGGAGCTGACAGACAGCAGAGAACCCTTCTCCATGCTGTACAAATGACCCAGGGCTATATTGTTGAAGGGGCTTCAATGGGAAATGATGATTATTCCTTACACAGGTTTTCTTTCCATCCCCATTTTGCATAGTCTATTATTAAGGGATATAAATCATACAAATATTTGGCAGTCATGTTGTGGTCACCATGAAAATAATTGCAAAGTTGTAAACACTTCATTACAAATCCTGACATCTTGATCCAGAATGGTACTTAAGTATTCAAACAGCCTTGTGGACTTCAGTGCAGTTTATTGGTACTTTTAAAAGCAAAGTGCTCTGGGACCAGGTATGATAAGTCAGAGAGAGAAGAACATGCTTTGTTTATGGCAGAAATAACTTGGTAATTATCAGCAGTGAGAAGGGAAATACCATAGCAGGGCATTAATATTATTTAGACTTAAATGGAGTTTAGATGAAACACAGGGTTTTATGAAACTGTTTGGCACAGCATGAATTGCTTAAAGGGATGTGGCTGGTGGACTTAAGAGTTGCTTCTGCATCTTTTTCCCTTTCAGCCCTGACAGCTAAATTGAGCACCAATTTCACAAAAGAAATTTGCTTCCTGAAAGAGATTCTACCTCTATATACTCCTGCTCTGTGATCTGCCAGAGCACTCTTCACACTATGAAAGTGAGGAAATAGGTTCTCTTGAATTCTTGTGGAGCTTGATCAGTTTGTCAGGCCAGCTCCAAAAGCATTAGGTCATGGTAGGTGGCACAGAGCTCAGGACCTGGTACTACTTCGATCTAAACTGGCCACATAACTTGTAAATTTAATGTGCCTTTTTTATGTGTCTTTTTCTACCTCTCCCTCTATTTTATTTACACTAAGATCAATACCTTTGTCAGGGGTATTGGTGTACACCATGTCCTTATTCAAGTAACTTCCCTTTGACTCACCTTCATACCTATGTGCTAGGAATACTACTCCTTAGATGTTTACAAAGCAGGGGTGCTTTGAAATGAATTCATACAGGCATGGACATGAACAAGAGATAGTGTGGTATGACCTCTGGCTGACCCAAACCACAGGGAGCAGCATGCAGAATAGGCAGCCTTTTATGAGATTTTTTTTTTATCCCCTTCTCTCCCACAGGCATAAGTAGGTGGGAATGTATGAGGCAGGGAACGGTAAAGAAACTCTGTGGCCAGTCCAACTCAGCCAATGCAGAGAGTAAGGTCACTGCCACCTTGCTTGGGGACAGCTCAGATTACTTTCTCCTGGGAATAAGATATTCAGTCATGTCTCAGACAGCTCTGGAGCTACTCAGCCTCCTCCTTCCCCTCCACAGAAAACATGGCTGAACAAACAAGCAAAAAACACCCAGAAAATCCTCTGGGGAGAGAGTGTCAAAGCAGATGCAAGGAGTCCTTGAGAAAAATAATTGGCTTTCTTTTGGATGAAAAAGAGACCCAAATCTGACTTTTTCTCCCCATCCATTCTTTGATCAGCTCCAACAACTTAAGAGAGCAGGAGAGAGGCAGGAGGGTCAGCTGCAAGCTGTACTTGCTGTAAGAGCCTGGTTCAGTATCCCTGCTGTGTTACCATCTCCTCCTGTGACCTTGGGCAAGTCACTCACCTCCATCGTGATTCGCTTCCCCTGCTGTAAAACACGGCCAATTATACAGGCCAGCCTCACAGTGGGGCTGTGTAGTGAAGACGTGGAATTGCGGAGTACTTGAACGGGTTTTGCATGAAGGCCTCATGCCGATGAACTATACCTTGTCCCTTACTTGAAGCGAGACTCCCAAATGCCCACTGAGTATCTGTGGGTTCTTGGTTGGTTGGTTTTTTTTTTTTCTGCAGACTACTATAAGCTGTATCATTTCCTTTTTGTCCATGAAGATACTTTTGTCAAATAACGATTGCCAGACTAATGACACCCTAAAGTTACAAACCAGCAGGCACTCAAAGAGAATCAATTCAGTGAGGAAACAGATTTCACCCGAGTCCTTAGGGCAAAACTAAAAGCAACCATGCTTTTAATTATTTTTGCTGTGGTATTGGATCTAAGGGGATGAGGGAGGAGGACACATGGATATCTTTCTAAGCGAGAGGGATTTCCCTGGGGTGAGTCTGTCAGTACCAAGGCTGGCCCCAGTGCCGCACAGTGTCAGCACCCCAGCTGGGGTCCACAGGCACAAGTGGTTCTCCCGCCACTCCATGGCCTCTCATGCAAGTCTGGATCACCATGATTTTCAATGCTAAGTGGCGTTACCATCAGAGGCAAGTACTGTCTTTGAGTTTGGTGTTACCCTCACAACAAAGCAGAGTTACATGCTAATGATCGTGTTGATTAAGCATCCTTTGTGCTTATAGAAGCTATTAGCTGCCAATTGTAATGAGGGAGCAGGCGGCTCTGCTTTCCACCAGACAGGCACGCACCTGCAGTACCTGGGGAAACTTGACTAGTGTTTAATTTCTGTGCTAATTTTCAATTCCTGCTGACCCTTCTCCTAGGTCCTCCTGCTCTGGCTCTGCGATTAGATGCAGAAGTGGGAATGCTAGAAAGATACACTGCCTATTATCTCAGAGGCAGCTGTAAACATTACAGCAAGATAATGAAATTAGTTTAGCTGAGAGGAATTACGGTACCCAGATAGTACAGGACGGATCTCATTCATAAAGTGCTCTCTTCTGTGCATTGCGGTGTGTCACTAGGGAAGAGCTGGGGGTTTACAATGGGTATTTATGTTGCAAATCAAATCTAATAGTCACATTCTGGCTAGAATTAAGCATTTTCTGACTATATATGAATATATATGCATGCCCTGACGAGACAGGCTAATTAATCCATAAAATATTTGCCCACAATGCCAGAATAAAGGCATTATTGAACAGGTTACTTAAAACATAGCAAGGCTGGCAGTGTTCCTGAATGAGACCAGACGGAAATGTATGTGCACTTTTGTCTGTGCGCCTGGCGCAGAGGAGGGTATGGAGAGGGTGTCTTGTGGCTGGGTGTGGAGAAAGATAATGCAGTATCACTGTATCTTGGATGTTTCGCATGGTGCTATCAAGTACTCTGGCACCATCACAGTTAAGCAACCACTTCTTTGCTTAAAGCTTCTTCCTGGAGATCCAACATCCTAACTCAGGAAGGACATCATGCCAGATGAGCCTTTTACATCCTGACCGGGCTCACAGGCTCCCCTCACCCTTCCCCATCAGCATTGCTCCTCACTGTTGCTAAGAGGGGTGCAGCTGCAGAAGAAACTATTCTTTCTGGTTTGTTTTGAGAGAGAAAAATACTCAAGGAGCAGGCAGCTCCATGAGACTCGATGTACCAAGTAGTAACGTTAATTCACACCACTCTATAAACACTCCTCAACTTCAGTTATCCTGTTTTCTTCTGGGAATGCTCTTGCTAACAAACAAACAAAAGCATAAACTCAAATATTTACAGTCTTTGTTTGGGCCCTTCAGTGCCAAATGCACAGCCAGGAAAATAAATAAAGTGGAAGACAGCAGTGGCAACCAGCCCCACCTGGAATAAGGAGATGGTCACGGGTACAAAGAGGGATAAGCCTGCCTGAAATGGGGTGGGGAAGTAGCTGATGGGTGATCAGCATTAGGACACACAGCAATGCCGTAGAGAAGCTTAGGAACCTGAGCCTGGACAGACTCCCAACACATATCAGCCAGTCATTGGGGAAGAACCAAAAAGCGACTCTTAGGCTGAGATTTACAGCACAGAAAGCCCAACTGGATGTGAAATACTCACACTCAAAACTTTAAAAACGCTTTTATCCAGCACTTTCCCCACCTAATTCCACTGCGGCATCACTCACAGCACAACCCAGAGAGGATGACTTTTTCTGCTGATGTTTTGCATTAATTATGCATTCTTCAAGGGTGTTTCTAAAACAGGGACTAATAATCTGCCCTGTACCTTTTGTTAAGCAATAAAGCCAACTAACAGCTGGATTTAATACTAAATGTTCACTCTACATCTCATCTCTCCCCATCCCAAATGAAACAAGGCAAGATGCCATACCTTTCTCCTCACACAGCATAGTTTTTTTCAGACCCCTTGGAAAGGTCTGCCATGACTAAGCATGCAGCATGAGCAAACCAGCTGCTACTGGATTTTTATCTCAACCAGAACACATTTAAACTTGAGAACGGTGTTTATACTGCAAACTGAATCCTGCATAGAGTCAGCAGAAGAGATTTGCTCTGTGTGCCACAGAACTCTTCACTTTGTGTGCAGGATAGGGGACTCACTTTAAAGATTTTTGTTGAAAAGATCCTGAATTTGGCCCCACCATGCCAGTCAGGATAACCACAACCGAGTTTATCAGCCCTGCTTCTAAGAGCTATGAACCCAAGAAATTATACAGGAAAAAGAAAAAGGAAAAAAGAAGTAAACCCCAAATGACGCAAAGCCTTTGAAGACATAGGAACAGTTACTGCAGCTAACTAGGTCTTCAAGGGGTTAATGAAGAAGTCTCCCTGACACCTAGCTTCCAAGGCAAAGCCTTTCCCACATGCTTACGATAATCAGAAGATACTGAAAACCAATTCTCCTTCATTCTGGTATAATTGCAGCAGAGCCACTAGAGGAATTGCAACCATTATGTAAGATGAGGCACCATCACAGTGGGGCCTGCTGCTTCCAGTGCATTCTACCCACTCTTTTTTATAGATTTCACCTACCTTTCATTTTAGTAATTAGCCACCATTTCCAAGGAGATCCATAAGTAATTTCCTGCACATCTTGAGCAATAATGCTGCAAGATTGCACTAGAAAGGTAACATAATTTAAAAGTAGTCAACAAAGGGCAGGTGACACACTGAAAAGTTCAGTAAAGCATGAGACAGAGACCACCACTTCACTTTGTAACAGATAAATGTTGCTTGACCACCACACAGCACACAGGCATCCACCAGAAAACCCAACAGTGGTTCCTTCCAAACCCCAAAATACTGGAGGATTCTATTAAAAAGCAGCATATCAGCATGCTGAAAACTTCTTCAGTCAAAGCAAAAACGATGTAGCATGCTTGAGGGGACAGAGGTCTGGAGGGACACTCCTGCCCAGAGGAACCCAAAGTGTCCTTGAGAAGAGGGTTGCTCATTTAGAGGAAGATCTCAGCTGGAGAGAGCACAGGCATATTCATAACTTCTATCAAGTTCACATTAGTTTTGAGATCTTCTGCAGAAAGCAGGGGGAAAAAAACCACACATTTTTTAACATGTGTATGTTTTGCTTTGAAGGAAGTCTCTCAACTAAATATTATTGAAACAGCAGATGGCAAAATGCAAACTTTATGAAAGGGAAGGCTGCCTTGAGCGGCAGGTTACCGTTTGCATGGAAGAGCTGTGCAGGGAAAGAAGGGAGGGAGGGAGGGAGAGAAGAGTCAGAAGTTAAGATGCACATTTCTAGCTGAACAACTTGGTTAGAAAATGATGACCGTGTCTATAAATGTAATCTTTAGAGTGCTGGCATGGAGACACGCAAGAGCTGTGAACTGGTGTGAAAACTAAAATACCTAGAGGGACTAATAAGTCCCTACGGGGACCCCAGTTACTTAAATGGCTGCAAAGGATAATTGCAGAGAGCTACAACAGGACTGAATCAATGCCATTTTCCCTGGGAAATAAAAAAAGAAAAAAAAGTATTGCTGCTCTGATTACGTTATTCTGAAAAGACCGGCTGCTTTCCTCTTCCCTCCCCCAGCTCAAAAGTCAACTGCAAACCACTAGAAATATGTCCAGAAAGATTAGGGTGCAGCTGAAAGCCAGAAGCATATGAGATTATATATTTACTGGTGCTGTGTCAGATAACATCTGAGAGGAGAGGAAAAAGAGATTCAGCCTTGCAGTCTTCATTAGCATGTTTGGGCTCTTTAAAGGAGCTATCCAATTGTGTCATTGCTGCCAGGCCTTTAAAACTGTATATATCCATGATAAAGGAATCTACTTAATCGTGATCACAAGCCTCTGAGCCCTACCCGACTCTCCTGTGACATGCAAACTTATTGCCTTAAACAGGAATTAGAAAAAAAGAAATGAATAGGGATGCACCATTACCCATAGCATTATATTGCTCAGGAACAGATGTTAATCAATTTTATGGAACGTTTTAAGTAACATGCAAGTACTTTTGCACAGAAATGTCTGCATAATAGAGATTTCAGCCCAGCAAATACAGGAGATAAGCCTTTATCTTGACTGGGATAACTATGTCTATTTTGATTAAAACCAAAGAGGTCTGCATGATCAAGCAATTTTATTCCCTTGGAATTATGTCATTTTCAGAATACTGCTACACACGGTCCTGTGACAAAAGGGAATGGAAATAACCTTGCTCTTGACTGTAATGTTCTCCTCGCACAAATGTTCATGCATGTAGCTCATGAGGTACACATGTAGGATGTACATTCCATCCTCACAGATTCCTGAACAGACAAGAACTGTGCTCTCTATTCCAGCTGTGCTAGAAGAACAGTAAATTTGGAGAAAGGACTGACCTTTCACTCTGTAAGTAATTTGTACTACTCTATCTCTCATGCAGTCCTAACAGAACTTTAAAATCCCACACCACACACAAGTAAAAAAGGTACCCTATCTTCTCGATTTGTATAAAAGTAGCAGCTGTGCCATCGTGCTGGGAGTAATTTCGGTCGTTAAACTTCTCGAACCTTGAATGTCATCAGGAGTTACTTAGGTGACCATCCACTTGCACTTAGAAAGTACTGCATTTAACTCTCCGTAAAATATGGATTTTATTGCAGCAGTGACAGGACTCCTTTCCACAGTCACTGACCTCTACTGCTATTGCTTATCTCTTGACTCAACCTTTTGCATAAGAATACACAGATGTAGTATGCAAACTGGCTTCCCCGTGTGTGCCTGTAAGTAGGTGTTACGTACATATGAATACATAAATAGTTCAACCTAGATGACACAGAAAGTATGTTACCAGCTGCTTAGAAACATTTACTACACCACCAAATTCAGTGCTTGCTTTCTGCAATTATCCAACTTCTTTCCTGTAAAAATGCCTGTACGCCTACCCTCTTATTTCCACCTCCTCCAGCACTCCCCAGCTCGTTCTTTTGTCAAATAAAAGACTTCACATTTGTCAATTCCTGTAACGTCCCCAGATCTGCCCGCTCTACCCCCTTCTTTTCACTGAGGGAGCGCCTCATTTCAACTGTGCTCTACATTCAGTTCTGCACTTTGCCTCAGATTTCGCTCATGATCCGAAGGGTTTTACCCTGTATTCATTTCACAGCACCTAGGCAGTATCAAGAAACCGAGACAGACTTTTAAAATTATTATTTTCTAGTTATTCGTCATTTTGTTGCTATTATTACTAATTATTACTGTTATTCTCCTCCAAGCACACACGACCCTTCTCCCGCTCTCACCACCTCTCCTCGCCCGAAGTGTCTTGCTGGCTATGACAATCCCAGGAAAACGCCGCATCCCCTCGCCTGACTTACAGCGCCAGCAAACGTGGTCCCACACGCCCCTGGGCGTCGGGCAGAGCGCGGAGCCCCGGGGGGGTCACCCCGGCGCGGCGGCGGGGGCAGAGCCTTCCGCAAGACAGCTGCCAACTTTGCAAAATAAGTGCTGTCCCCNGAATAAGAAAAAAAAAAAGGCAGAGGGCAGCTGGCTGGTGAGAGCTACAACTTGCCCCTCCAGAGGTGCAGAGCCGCATCTCCTTACCGGCGCGCAGGGACGAGGCGGCCGAGCCTCGCCCGGGTCGGCGGCGCGGCAGCGCAGCTCCCCGGCCCCTTCTCCCGCCGCTCAGCCTCCCCGCCTCGCACTAGGGCTCCCGCTCGGCCAGCAGCACTTTTTAACTCCGGCATGCAGGCAGCCCGAGCCGAGGGGGCTCTCTATCTGATTGGTTTCCATTCACTGCTCCTGATTAATAAAAAAAAAAAAAAAAAAAA
>VWZW01007927.1:1737052-1759040 GCA_013397115.1 Edolisoma coerulescens
AAAAAAAAAAAAAAGCCAAACTCCTCCCTCTCCGCTTGGCTCCCTGGCAGGCGCGCACACACACCCGCACATACGCGCACCCGCAACCCTGGCGCCGGCGCTGCGGCTGCCGGGGCCGCCGGAGCTGCCGCACTGGGGCCGGGGGGGCGCGGAGCGGGCGCGGAGCCGATTCCTCCGGGCGGGCAGGGATTTGCAACTGAATGCGGTGGGAGGGCAGAGGGGGAAGGCTGTGGCAGGGAGCCCCCCTTCCCCCGGAGAGCAGCTCCGTGCTTGAGGTGGAGAGCAGCCAGCTTCTTCCCAATCGTTTGGTAGCGATTGCTAAAGCGGAATAAAATCGGGGGAGGGGGAATAAAGAGGAGGCAGAGGCACGCTCCTCTGTTGTGAATTGTGCTGTGCAGCTTCTCATCCAACGAGCTGGTCTTAAGTCCTTCTCTCGACACCTGAGATGCCCCGCTGGTCTTTTCCCACACTTCCCAGGAAGTTTCTGGACTTGATGAATCAAGATATTTCGGTGAATTATTAATGGAGATGACACTTCGTGGGGGTGATCACGTGTGGCGGTTTCTATGTGAATGGAAAGCAGCGGAGGGGGATTTTCCAGGTGCCTGCCTTTGCTTGGTCCCTTTCTTCCCAGAGGGCTCTCTGCTGAGGAGGTTATGAGTAATCTTAATGCAGAACGGCCTGAAATCTCAGCTTCTGCTGTGGGACTCATGGAGCCCCTCTGCACACGTGCATTTTGTACAACCTCTACCACCACAAGCCCCCAAATACAGCCTGAAGTAAGGCATTAGGTTTTTGTAATCTAAGTATTAAATCACAGGATGGAAATTGCCTGCCAGTTTATTATTTACCTGACAAGAGTCCACTCCAGTTCAGCTGCACAGTGTCCCCTTAAGATTCGTGGCAAATGTTGCAAGAAGTTAAGCTTTCTGCCATTTGCCTCTTGCATCTCCACAGTCTTATGTTTGACCTTTATGATTTTTTCCCCTGCTAGTAAATCTAAAGTCATCTTGTTTTTCTTTCTTCTATTCCTTTTTCTTCCCTTGCTTCTACCCACATTTCACAATTTTTGCATGCTGTATGTCTTAAGGATGGGTCTGTGCTGGCTCTAAGCATCTTTGTGTCCTGTTTCTGAACTATTTCAAGGCTTTTAGTATAATTTAAATATCCTGAGCAACAGGAATTCAGGTAGCAATCTTGCTGCTTGAGCTGTAGTTTCTACAGTGCTGCAGCATAGCTGAAGCTGGTGCTGGGCTTGTTGTAAAATGTGGACTATGTAAAATTTTCTTAAGGAAGGATGTTCTTTAATGTTTGATCTTTGTGTACTCTCAAGACTAATCAGCAAGAAGGGAGATTTAATCCATGAAACATAGCTAACAAGCACTCTCTAAGTGATGTCCAGATGTTAGAAAAACAAATCACTTCTTGGTAGAATTACGGCGTTAAGGTTTAGGGCCTGACATGCTACAGTGATCTCCGACCTAGGGGAAGGTTACCAGAGCTTGGGAAAAAGGATGTACCATTGATAGTGGACACAAAGAATGCAGAATTTGCGGGCCACAAGGACAACTGGCAGAACTCCCAAGGTAAGGAAGAAACTAATAAAGCTAACTCAGCAATTGTGCTGAAATCAGCTCCAACTGGGTAAAAAGTAATTCTGGCAGGGAGAGATCATGACCACCGACTCACGGACCATCGACCCAAGAAACCCAGCAACTCAAAAGAAGAGAGAGATTGAGCATGCAGATTAATTAGCATGAGAAGCAAGAGAATCATTAACCAACAGAAGATAGGATACTAATTAATAGAGAACTATGTAACTTGTAGCCAATGAACACTAATTCCTTTGTTTGCTGAAATGTATGAATAGTAGAAAGTTGATAGTTGGTGTGCTTCATTTTTGGAATACACCAAGCACCCAGGCTTGTGCAACTGTGAAATAAATAATCAATGTCTCTCTTGAGTGTGTAATTACTGGCTTGTTGCACACCAGGTAACAAATCCGATTTTTTGTGGACAACAGGCTCCTTAAGAATGCCTTCAAACTATTCCCCACAGTCACTGTGTTGGCAGAATTCTTCTTTTAAGGACTCTGTATGATACCTACAAAAGGCAAAACAGCGTGAAGGAGCTGGATTCTGCTTTGCATATATTCACCTTAAACAAATCACTTGGAAATCCCACTTAGGTACCACTGCCATTATCTGGCCATTTTAGTCTTACCACAGCTGAGTTTTTCCAGCCTGCAGATCATTCTGGTTGCTCTTCTTTGAACTTCCCCTAGTTCCCTCATTATTTTCTTTTTTTTTTCAGCAATGACAGGTCAGGAACTCGGTGAGTATTTGCAGAGCATTCCCATGGGAGCTTTCTGGACACAGTCTATCTCTCTTTATGACAGACCACATTTGCAGGCTTTCTTGTTCCCTGCCATATTGCATTGTCGATTCACTGCCCACTCTAACCCTGAGGTCTCCTTGGGCATTATTCATTCCTACACGTGTCGTATTCTGGTTAGCTTTAATAAGGCTGCTTTTATTATTTTATTTTATTTTATTTTATGTTATTTTATTTTATTTTATTTTATTTTATTTTATTTTATTTCATTTCATTTTATTTTATTTTATTTTCTCAGCCAGAGTGGAGTTATTAATATCCAAGAAGGACTTCTGTATTTTTGTTAAAAAGCAAAAGTTAGTGCAGGAACTGTTGTGTTCTCCATAACATGTGCATAAGATATTTATCTTCTAATGAATTATACGAATTTGTGGTTCACAAATTGAAGTCCATAGCTGTGTGAAGAAAACTTCTTTCATTTTTGAGAGATATTGTCAGGATGGTGCTTTTCTTCCTCAGCCCTCTTCTATTGACAGCTATAATAATAATGGAATTAGCAGATTAGATCACATCATTAGCCAATGAAGAGTCCTGATACATTAGCTGAGTGAATGGCTCAGTTAGGATTGTGAAAATTGATCAAGATCAGCATTGGCTGAAAACAACTTCCCTGCCATGAGGTGGAGAATATAAGAAGGTTCAAAGAAGAACTGAATGTTCATAAGTCTAAGACTCCAAGACTGGAAAGGAGACAAGCATTGTTTGCAGCTCTTGAACCAATCTCATATTTGCAAATCAGAATGGGTACTCCAGGTAAAGCATACCATCTCAATGCCTATCTTTTCTGAGTCTCTTCTCTTAAGCAAGCATTCCTGCCCATGGACTGACAATTAATTAGCCAGAATGAAGATCCTAAGTGGCAAATTCTGCCTCTGCAGTCTCTGTGGAATGCCCAAACCCTGCAGACTGTTACCAAAATACCCCCACCAGCACAAAAACGAAATACAGTGTGAGCTAGGAATATATGATGATATTCTCTAAGCTATTTAGGTGAAATACTGTTTCCAAACAATAGAAGATGTCTTTCTGGGATTTAAAGACTAAAGCCTCTTATGGTTCACTACAAGCTGCAGTATCTGTGAAACAATCTGAATGTCTCACTTTGTAACTCCACACTTCAGAGTTTGCCCAGCCTCTTCCAAAAATGAAGAGGGACCTTACTCTGGATTTATAAAGGGGAAACCTCAGTCTAAGAGAATTTCTCTTCACTCTTTTCTGCCTTTTTTTTTTCCCTAGGGGCGGGGAGCCTTGCTTTCTCAAGCTTGAATGCCACATCTTTCACGTCTTTAAGCCCAGTCCTGTAAATCTATGTGCAGTGATCAAGGATTAGCCAGGCGATTGTAAGGGCTGAGATAACGTCACATTTTACCGTTCCTCAAGCAAGATGTGCTTCTCATAGCATTGAAACAGCCCTGGTGTTTTCCTAGTCCTAGTCTGTTGCAAATACCTAAGAAACAGGGTAGCTCAAACCAGTTTCCCATCTTCTGTCAATTCCTCCTGGTCTCCTTGGCCACTGGGAGAGTGATGGTTTGCCCGATGGATCCCAGTGATTGCATGCAGCCCTGTGTAGCATATTTGTTCTCAATCTCTGAATAGTGTTGTTCTTTGTCAATGTCCTTCTTCCAGTGAGCCCCTCAAAATTGTAGAAGAAGATTATTCCAATGAACCTGAATGCCTTGTTCTAATTGGAGTTTGTTACAGGTTTTAGCCCCTTCTAGAAGTGATGAAGAAAAGCAGCAGATGGGTTGATTGGTTCCTTCATAAGCCACATGAGGAACCACGCCATTTCTGCCTATCCCACAGATATTTTAGGGTGAAAAAGATTCCCACTGTGAGATACAAAAGAACAAAGAAGCAAAATGTGAATCAGAGCTTGCTAATTTTGTGGAAACATTATGAAACTTGCCTGGTTTTTCTTAGCTTGCTGTCTGAATCTCTCAACTGCTTCTCAAATAGGGAACCTGGTACTGCAAATTCTTGCAGTTTCATGGTTTCTTGAATGTCTGTCTTTCCCCATTTCAGTGGTGAAAGTCAGGGAATGATGATAATTAAAAAATAGTAATAACATTTTTTGTTTATCCTTGAAATAGTTGTATTTATTCATTAATAGTGCAGTTCCTCTGAACAAACTGGAACTTTGGTCTTCTTGTCTAGGTTGAAGATGAAAATTTATTTTCAAAACTATTCTGGAAATTTGATTTTCCAGTCAACTACCATGCTATCTATTCCTCTGCTTCACTGGGTACATGTGAACTGTTTCAGAGAAACACACATTTTCTTTAAGGAATAACTTTATTTTTGAGTTGAATAATCCTGACCATCATGGTCCCTCACCAGTTTTTCCTTCAGTGTTTATTCTGTGCCTTTTGTGCTTAGGGATGGCAAAAACAATCTCATTTTGGATTGAACTCATACTGAAACAGACATTTTCAAAACTGTCATATACCTCTGAATTTCTTAGCTCTCCTAATTCCAGTGGTATTAAAATATCACAAGAACAGCTGTTGTTATGTTGCTTGTGGAGTCAGTAATTACAGAATTGTGTTGTGAAAGTAACAAGCTGAAGAGTGGCAGGTAAGTTTCACACACAGATAGTTTAAATATGTTCAGCTGAACCAAACCTTTGTATTTCAGGGTTCACCCCTCACTCATGGCAAACTACCAAGAAACTCTGCTGTTAAAAATAATATAACAGCATCCTTCACCTTTTGCATTCCTGATATGTCAGATTGATCATTCCTGACAGAAGCATAAAAATGTCAGTGTAAAAAATAAGATGGGTAAATAGCAGCTAATGCCTCGGGAGCTTCATTGCCTCAACAGGTACATGAAGTTATAATTGCACTAATCAGCATTCCTGCAGGCAGCCAGCACTTCAACTTGCCATAGAAAAGGCCTGAAAGGACAGAGACTTCTTCCATGCAAAACACCATGAAGATCAACTAAACCTCAACCAGTATGGTCTTTAGAAACGAAAGCTTACATCATTATGATAAATGAGGAGCCAGCACACATCTGCATGCATGGGATTGCAGCAAATGAAAAATCAGATTCTATCCCTCTAGCTGAATAATCATTATACAATAAAATCAGTTCATGATCAAATTTCACTGTACGTCATCCAGCTGCAGTCAGAATCTTGATAACTTCCCTGGAACCGATAAGAAAGGTTATCAGGGATAATCTGATGCTGCTGTTGTAGGAGTTGTTAGTCATGGGCACTAGTCAGAATCTGGAGCTACTACCCCTTTCCATGTGCCATGTTTTTGTAGCAAAATTAGAAGGCAATGCATTTTTCCCTATCTGTCAAAGTTTTGGATGCTTTGGGAATATTTTACAAGATACATATAAACATTTTTCAAGAAATAGTTAATTTTCTATTAAAAAAAACCTTTTAATTTATTGTGTAACCTGCAGAACTCTTCTACATGATTTCAGTTGTTGTCACAAAGCCCCGCTTTGGCCCTGAAACCTGTTATTTATTTGTGTGAAGCTAATGTTCCTACCAGTCCCCGTCTGTTTGTATCCATCGATTCTCTCTTCTCTAAGGGCTCAGACTTTCTGTATAAGTTACCATGGTTTAACCAGTTACTTCTCACTGCCTGAGCCACTGTGACTGTCTGTATGTACTCTCAGATGGTAGAGAACACCATGTAATTTGATTTTGTCAATCCCTTTTCAGTGTGGACTGGGCTAAAAAGAATTATCTTCCATTTCTTCGTGGCTAAGAGTGCCTCTATGAACAGGTACTATGCCTCAGCTGAGGTAGGCTACTCACTGTGCAGTAATAACTTGCTTGTGAGTCTGACATGAACATACTTTGTATTTTAATAACCTCTGGAGAAATAACTCTCTTTTCTACCTCAGCTTGCACAGTACCTACTACAATGGGAGGAAAAGCACTAAAAAAGTCATGCAAATAATTAATACATCAAAATCACAGTGTATTTTTCAGTTGTGCACACATACATCCATTTGCAGATTTCCTGGCCCAAAGGATTTGTCACCTAAATAGAGATGAAAGGCAAATGCTAAAAAGGTAAATGAATAGATGGAGTGAGTTAAGATTCATGCAGTGGGTCAGTTTAGATCTGGGGATAAAATCCAAACCTGGCTCCTACTCTGCTCTAGCTCACACCAGTATTTTATCCTCTTATTCAGAGTGCCTGTCATGGCTGCTTCCTACCAAAGGTTTCAATCCAGGCATATCTTTCTCATTTCTCAGATAAGTATTGCTGAGAACCACAGGTCACTCTTTCTCCCCAGGCTGATCAGTTCCTCCTTCTCAGGATTAGGACTTAGTCCAAATCTTCATCTTTCCTGATAACAGTGTTGGCATATACACTTTTCTGTCTGTTAGGCTAGGTCACTTACACAATGAATAGCAGAAAATTTTTCAGTAGTTTTGTAAAAAGTGGTGATTTGTTTTCCCGCATCTCCTCCATTTTTTGATTTGTGTAGTCCCAAGTATGTTCCTTGCGTGGCTGCAGTGACCTGTGGGGTTACACCAGCGCTGAATTCTGCAACACACCCACACGCACCCACACCTACACCCACACCCACACGCACCCACGCCCACACCCACACCCACACCCACAAACCTCCCTTACACTGAGGCTGCAAATGCACATTGCATTTTTCTTAACAAAGCAATTAAGTCATTTCCCCCTCCTCTACCCGTGGAAGTGTCATTCCTGCCTCTGCCCCCCCTCACCTCTCTCCAGTTTTGTCATCAAAACCATCAATGGGTTGTGCTGTAACCTGGTCACAGAAATCAAATTACTCTTGACAAAGTTAGTTTTGTAACTTGGACCATTCAAGTCACATGTTGCAGTGGTAAATATGAGGGGATTGTGAACCACTGCACCTCTGTGTATGTGCAGGGGAGTGGTGGTTGGGGGAAACTTTTTAAATGACTGTGTCACTGGAAAAAATGTAGTGTCACATTCCACATTAGGAGATACATTCCCTTTTCAGGAGAAATTGTGTAGCAGCATAGTAATAAAAATGATGAAAAATCCCCAGGACACCTGTGAAAGATCGTTCTCTAGCTATATACAGAATCTGAAGTGACCTAGAATTTCATATTAACATTTACTTGAGCTAATCAGTGAATCTGCTGCTGCCTTTCTACTTGATGACTGATATTGTCACCCCAGAAGAAACAAACACCCTTCGCACCACATCTTCGTGGGTTCTTTGTATGCTACTTGCTTTATCTAAAAACGTAATTTGCTGTTCCTGACGTTTGGCTGAAGGCAGGGGCCTAGCAAAGTTTTTGCTGACATTTCACGTGGGCTACTTTATTCTTCTCTACTACAGGTCTTTTTTCCCGCTTCCTTCTTTTTGGAATTCCTCTCATCTGCTTTTTCACAAAAGCCTGCATCTGAAGAGTGGAAATTGCAGCTCTGTATGCCTTTCTTTGAAGCCACCAGGTGAACTTTGTGATTCCAGTTTATGAAGTCCAATGACCAGAACGTTTTCATAACTTCCTTGTCCCTGTCTCTTGTGGCTGTAAAACTTTTGTTACTGTAGCACAGTGACACTAATCTCAGTCTGCATCTTAAGAAGGCAGGGGTATTTTGAATTTAAGTGGATCTCTAAATTTCAAATGAAGGTGTGATAGCAGCTGAAAATGTACAAATGCCCATGCAGTGTCTGTAAATGCATATACTTTTCTTAGAAGGCTGCAGCGTTTTTAAGATTTCCACCTCATCTGCTTCCATGCTGGTAATTTGTAACCCCTCATCCTAATCCTAACTCTAATCCAGGGTTACTTACATGGTTGTCCACTCATCCTGTATCCTGCATCCTCCAGCCCTGGCACTTTCAAGGAACTTGTAGAAACCAGGAGCCAAACTCTTGGCAGAATTTTTTTATGACTGCCTTCAAATGGAGTTGCACAACTACCCTATGTGTGACATTAGAAGTAAAGTCCCTAAAGATGAGGCAGCTCACTAATGATTGCTATGAAATGCAAAGGAAATATTGAAACTGCACAATGCAGCTGGCTACTCAGCCTGGTATTAATATAATTTTGGATCATTTTTCCATGAATGAAGAGAAGCATTCTCTCCTCTGTTAAGGATTTCCAGTCAGAAAGAGAAGCAGCAACCTTTTATTTTGCATTTAATGAGAATAGTCCCCACTAGGAAAGAACATATTGTCAGGACCTTTTTTATTTACTTTCTCAATTAGTAGCAAACTGTGATAGTAATTCACAAGAGAATTAACACACTGCCTTCTGCATTTCACTGTCTCCTTTTCCTGTAGCTATTTCAGGAACTGCAACACTGTGGGATACACCTCGATCCTGTTAATAGGTAGTACACTGAAAAGGAAAAAGCTAAACACCCTCTACTAGATCCTCTTTCTAACCTTTTATTCAGCTGGCCTTCTATTAGGGTAGGAAACATTTTAGCAGGAATTGCAGTGATGCAGGTGGAGTTTTGTAGGAAAAGACCATCTTGTAGTTGAATGAAAATGACTATACTAGCAAGGACCCATGATAATGCAAGGGAAGACCGTAGCTGCTTTGGGATTCCTGTTGGAAATCCTAGTTTATTAACCTGGATTGTAGCTCTGCAAGTTAATAGAAACAGACTAAACTTTGGGCACCTGAGCAGTCCACCCAAGTCTGGAGTGCTCACCTTACATCTTTGCTGAATCAGGGCTCGAGGTATTATGGGGATTAGCACTACAGGAAAGCTCCATTGCAAGCTATGGAGAGTTAAAAAAATCCTGTTTACATGTTCTCCTTGAATTGGGTGAGGAAATATTTCCTGAACCCACAGGCTTTGTTTCACACTTGAAATACTGTATAGCCTATTTGAATGTTTTTGTAGTGCTTAACATTAGCATCTTTCACACAGTTTACATTACTTTGACTTATGGAAGTCCCACTGTGGAGGATTGGGAAAAACTAAAGTTCTGTATTAGTAAACCCATGACAGAAAAAAGAGGCAATTATCTCTTGTTTTGAAAGCTCTAAAGTGTAATTCTTGCAGTTAATTCCTGCAAGGTTCAGAAAATCTAGGGTGAATTTGGTTTGTGGTAGATATTTGCATTCTCTTTGGATCAGCTATATATTTATATATAAGAACAGTGATTTCAGTAACAATCTTCTACTTAAACTTGCAAATCAAATGGACCCTATGGGCCATCTGATGTAAATTAGTGAACTGTTGTTAGAGGTCCAGCTGAATATCTGATGCTATGGATAAAAATAGGTTTCTTGACATGCCCTTGACAAAAAAAAAAAAAAAAAAAAAAAAAAAGAGTTTGTAAGGCTTTTTCTTACTAGAATTAATTTCCCCTTCTATTTTCTCCCATATGATTAGTTATGTATTAGGTAAACACCACAGCAGGGAAAATGCCCAACAACTATTTGCAGACATAAAATCAGCCTAATGTAACACACACCCAGTAGGAACATTACCCATAGGAACTGTTGGGATGGGGCCTTAGAAGAGAGCCCTAATTTATAATTGGCCACTGTACATCTGACAAAAAAGAGAGAAACTGTGAGTTCAAAAGGGACTTCAAAATGTGAACCTGTCAAAGCCTCTGCATTGTATTTGCTCTGGATGGTGCATTAACATCTCTCGCAAAGCTTATGCTATTTTGAATGATGGAAATCCTACTGTGTAGGGCTGGGGAAAAAGAAATAAAGTTCTGTATTAGTAAGCATGTGACTGGTAAAAAAGGCAATTATCTCTTTCTTTGAGAGCTACAAAGTACAGTGGTGGTAGCTTCTGACAAGAGTAAACTAGATGTGCACAGCTTTAAGGCAAACTGAGGACATGCAGATGAAAAGTTCAGCCCTTTCCTCCTTCCCCCCTCCTTTCTTTACCCACCCTTGTGATCTCTTTGCTACAGCTGGAGAGAAAATCTGGGGCACTTGTTTCTTTCATTTCTTCCAGATTGTTATTTTATCCTCATTTTTGGTAGAATGGTAATGATATCCAGTGGCTGCTTAGATGAATCACTGATAGATATTCCTTAGGGATATTCCAGAAAAATGCATCCCAGCCAGGACTTATTTCCTAAGTCACAGCATGAATTTGAAACCTATACAGTCTGCCAACAGTAATCAGCTCCTGTCACTGGTCAGGTTTCCATTATTTTATTCCTTGGCTCTCTTCTTCAACCCTTCTATTTTATCCACCCGCACCAGCAATTAAAGGCTGCAGTGAATCTCTAATGAACATAAGGAGGCAAGAACACACAGAGAATCTTTTCTTACCCTAGCGTTTCATCTCCAGAATATTATGGTTCTTTCCATCCTTTGCACTCACTAGCTCATGCTGGCTTGGTTTGGCCTCTACAAGATACTTCCATTTCTGTTCTTGGGTAGTTTGCAAGGGAAAACCTGGCTAGACATTTCTCCTCTCTGAAATCTGCAAGGAGTAGGGGCATAATCACCAGGAAAAAAAAAAAAAAGATCAGAAATATTATAGTGAAAAGACAGGCGAGCTCTATTCAGGGATCCAAAACCTTGAAATGAAAAGTGACATGTACAAAGGCTACATATCCGTTAAGGAGGTGAATATTGCTTCTGAAAGTGCAAAGTAATCTCACCAAAGTGTATTTGTGTCACAAGATGACCAAAGGGCTTTGGAGAGGGTTTGTCCTGTTACTTCTGAACCAGTCATCTGAACTTGAGCCGTGCTTGTTACCAGGATTGATTTGGGACTAGGAACTGATTGTCGCAGAAGCTGCCCTAGACACATTGCAACATCTCCCTGCAAAATCTCCGAGCTGCGGCATTACCTTTTATGGAAAAGTTCCCCTTCCAGTACGGCTTTTGGAATGGCACATCAGCTCTCCCTCCTCAAGAAGGCCTTTCCAGTTGGCCTTCGCCGACTGTGTCAGCTGCCAGGTAGAAAGCAATCCATCACTGCTTTCACTCTCTTACACAGCGGGGAAATTTTTAAAGGAAAACGCTGTTATAGCTGGACGAAAATAATTTCCCGATCTTGCACGACAATGTATCTGTTGCCACAGCAGTACTGAGAGAGCTCCTGAGGCCAAACTGACGCGATAATGGGTGAGAGCTGCTGGGCTTCCTCGCGTGGGCCCATCCTGCTGGCACAGAGCTGGGGCAAGCCAGGTGTGAGGCACAGGGTGGGAGCGAGGCTGCCTTCACACCAGCCCTGCCCAGCCTGTAATTCCGCACTCCCAAGCAGTGGATCTGTGGGCTGGGTTGCTGCAAAACAGGCATCTGGCCTGGATCAAGAACAGGCTCACAGTTGCTTTTTCTTTGGTCGTTGAACAGAGCATAGATTCGCAGTAATGAATGATGATGTGTTGGTACAGTGTCTGCGTGCTGGCTATGGGGCAACAGACAACTGCTGATACAGCCAACTGGTAAACATTCACCTGTCACCACTGGCAAAGTGAATTAATACATTACATCCACGATCTGTGATGAACTCTGAAGCCAAATGTACTATATTGCCAGAGCACGGCCTTGTTATTTTTGGGATTTTTGGTTAGAAGCATCCAGCTCCTAGGGCTGCAGAGGCTGAGGAGGGTGTAATTACGTGTTACGTTTGGGAAGGATGCTTGGGAAATGCTGAAGACTGCATTGCAGTTCACCGTCCCAACTCCCCCAGCTCTGCTGACACAGCTCGGTGAGAGCTGAACCAGTGAGCTAGGTCACTGAAGTTATTTTCCTGTAACTTCTCAGAGTTAGTTTTAACCCCAAGCATTTGAGTGATCTGGTTTACAGAGCAGTCAGATAAACAGTTGCTGTGGCTCATGAGGGAGGGTAAGGCTGCAGTGTGAAGTGAGAGGCAGAGCGGGTAACTGCGCTGACCCGACCGCTCTGTTTGAGCTCTGGCTATCTCTCCGTGTCAGAGTTGAAGAATATGGTGTATATTTTGCAGCACTGCTCCCAGAGGTATGAGTATCTTAGGAACAGTCACTCCTCACTGTACAGTCTTCATCTTAAAATAGACAGAGCAGGCTAAAAGATGTTTGTTTACAGTAAAACAAAAGCTCTAGATGGAGCAAATTAGCCCTGTGGTATTTAATTTGTGATTCAGGCTCATCTATGAGTCTTCCAGTTTCTCTTAGATTGAAAGAGCTTGTAACTGCTCGTAAACATTTAGCCTAGTCAGATTTAGACAACATTTAGACTTGGATGCCAAACTGCTTGTACTATTCAGTGGCATTTGGATGGTAAACTCTTATTTCTTCCTTTAAAATCAATGCCAGGATTCCAGGTGGGGTTTTTTTCCCTTTTATTTTGTGACTGGTTCTTATATTATAGGGATCAGGTAAATATATGATTCTCCCACTAGTATTGCAATAACAACTCCATATAATATTGGCACTTCTGTAACAAAAAAAGCCACACACAAAATTTTTAGCAAATCCTAGCTAACTGGTACATTTGCAGGGTGCCCTGTGATGATCAAAAACCTCTGTTATCATCTCTGTAGGAACGTCCCAATGAGGTCACATTACATTACCCCCTGCTGGGGATTTTCTCTCTCATGTCTCCTGCTTGGGGCTAAAAAGATTGTAAAATGGGTGTTCAGTGTCCCACTGAATTAGCCAAAATCCCGGATTAGAAAGCAGGGATTTCTACTTATTTTAATCAACTTTGTACCAGTCTTGTTCATCATACTTTCAACAAAAGAATTGTTTATCCCATTTTTTTATTAGATCTCAAATTAATATCTTGCAGGGGAGGCACAGAAACTAATTGGAATAATAAATGTCCTCATATTTGCGGATGTGTTTTAGCATACTACAATTCAGATACAGTGTATATGAATAGCACTTAATAAAAGTTCTCCTGATGGGACACCGGCTGAAAAGATACCTCTTTTTTTCTTTAGATCTGACTGTAGTTATGTGAATTTCTCATATTATACTTCCCTCTGCCTTTCCAGGCCTTTGTACTGCTGATGAGCAGAAGGCAGAGGAGGTAAGGTCACTCTTCCTTTCCTGTTTCCCTGTCATCATCATCAACTGATGTAGTTGCAACAGAAGTGATATTATTCTTGTTTGTTCTCTCCTCTGAGACCACAGAGGAACTCTTCTGAATGCTAACAAAATGCTCAAAGTATCTGTCTGGTATGTAGAGAAAGGCCTCTGTCATCCTGTTTCCTGCTCCTTAACATTGAAAGTAGCTGCCAGAATCATAAGCCCAGCATGGTGGCAGTTGCCTCACACAGTGACTCCGTTTATTTTGTTTGCATGAAGCTTTGAAGTTGGATCCTCATGGTCCTTTAATCAGGAGAAACTCATTGAGTTTTTAGACTTCATTTTCAAACACTGAGTTATCCAAGAAGTGGGATGAAAGATATGGTGTAGAGCAGGCAAAAGCTGAGAAACACAAATGTGATGCTTTCTAACTGTTTATTTGGATGACTAGAAAGTTGGGAAGTAGAAAAACATCCTTTTTCTTTCCTTTTCAGTGCTTTGTCCCCTGTTACTATGTACACGGTAGATATATTGCTGCCTATCCATGCCATGATCTATTGCTGTCACCAAGGTGTTCTTGGGCTGCAAGGCACTTTTTTGTGTTATTGGCTTTGTAATCACAGAAAACAAAAGCATGTCATGACTACTTTGTAGTGAAGAACAAAATCCTTTTCTTTCTGCCTTTCCATATTACCTTAACATATTCTGTTTGCAGAAATATGTGCATTCTCTGGAACAGACTCACTAATAAGGTGCAAATCCATCTCCCTGCTATGTATCCTTTAATTCCTACTGAAATGATATAGATGTCTTTAGATCTAAAAAAAACCAACCCAAACAAACAAGAAAACATAACCCAAACCCTAACTTGCTTTGTAAAATAGTCACCCTACTTCCTTTCTTAGCAGTTTTTAATTATAGTTTGAAGGATTATCACTTGCATCGGTTATCACCAATCCCATTTTTGACTCTGCCCCATAATATGCTCATGAGACACTACCTGTACAGTGTTTTGCCTTGCTTTTTTTTATCTCCACCTATGAATTAAAACAAAGTTCAAGTGTACCAATGTGTTTTTCTGATATTGGTATGAATGAGTGCAAGAGTGACTGATAGGTCAGGGGGTCATGCTGCCAGCCAGGGGGACCTTGACAGGCTGGAAAAATGGGCTGACAGAAATCTCATGGAGTTCAGCAAGGGGAAGTTTAAAATCCTGGACCAGGGGAGGAACAACCCCATGCACCAATATACGCTGGGTGCCACCCAGCTGGCAGGCAGCTTTGCAGAAAAATACCTGAAGGTTTTGCCGAAGACCAAGTGGAACATGATCCAGCAACATGCCCTAGTAGCTAAGAAGGCTAATGTTATTCTGGGCTACAGTCAGCAAACTATTGCCAGCGTGTAGAGGGATGTGATCCTTCCCCTTTATTCAGTGCTTGTGAGACCACACCAGGAGTACTATGGACATGGCCCTGGACAACTGTCTCTAGGTGATCCTGCTTAAGCAGGAGACTTGGACCAGATGACCTCCAGAGGTCCCTTCCAGCCTCAACCATTCTGTCCTTCTGTGATTGTTTGATTTGGTTATTCTCCTGTTTAACCAGGAATGAACAATCTGCAGTTATGCAAAGTAACCTATTCCAAAACATTGCCCCTGAAAGACGATCACCTAAGAAATGTTTCTGTCATTTTCCAGGACAACTCTATGTTTTCACTCCTGCCCTACCACTGTATGCATATCAAGGGCATTTTGATCTTGCAACAAAGTTTAAACGAATGTCAAGCCTCCTCCAGTTCCATGGGCCCTTACTAGTTCCAGTTCAGGCCATTACCAGTAGTCAAGGTGTATGAACAAATGGTGAAGTTGCACATTTAAACAGCAATATTTATTGTTGAGAATATGCAGTTTTACGTACTCCTGCAGAGCGGTGGAGTGGCAACAAGGTTACCCAGGTCCCTTTCCAGCTGACAGTGCTGCTCCACAGTAGGAAAATGAATGAGTAATGCCTCTGTGGCAGGAGTGACATCTGCCCAAAGAGTGCAGAGCAAAGTACTCCAGCAGATGCCATTGTCTTTCTGCAGATGCCATTGTCTTTCTGCTTTCGCCTATTCACTGGAAACAGAGAAGCACTTCCCTTGTTCTCCTGTCCAAGGATCACCGAGGAATCAGGCTGTAGGCTGCCAGTTGAATTATACCGTAGAGTGAGCTGAACAATACAATCTTTTTTTTTTTATACAGCTCTATAATTTCCAACCATAAATTTAATTGGAAATTTTAAGGATAAGAGACTACTAAAAGTGAAGTGGTTTAAAAGTTATTGACTGAAGTAAAAAGAATTGTGAGCTAAACAGGGATCTCAATTGTGAAAAAGAAAATTAATCTATCTATTTAATTATTTGCATGGGTAATATCATCATAATATCTGAGCACTTTAGAGGTATTATGAATTTTCTTAGTTCATTGTAACTTCATCAGAAAAAGTTCATGTTCTGCCCTGAAGTGGGACTCACTGAAGGTGTGCAACACTACTGCCATGGAACTATTTATTTGGGTAACTGCCCCTTGACAGTTTCAAATTTATACCAGATTTCCTGTATTTTAGATAGTTGTTTGTCTTAGTTTATGTTCTAATCAAAATTAGGTTTAAAGCCTACAGAGTATTTTGATTTTAGACAGAGTTCTTCAGTTAAAAATGTAGGTAGAGCACCCTGAAATGTTTTGCTCATATGGAGTCCCTCCCCTTTTTTCACACTAGAGGTGTTTAAAACAAACTCTTCCATAAACTACATACTTCCATAAATTGTATGGACACAATCAGAAGAAAATAAAAAAATTTGAAGGAAATTGCATAGGTGTCATACAAGTTCAAGCACCCCTCTAACGAGAGAAACTGCTTCCAGATAAGCAAGTTCACAGATAACACAAAGCTGGGAGGAGTGGCCGATACCCCAGAGGGCTGTGCAGCCCTTCAGAAGGACCTTGACAGGTTGGAGAGATGGAGATGGGCAGAGTGGAACCTTCTGAAATTCAGCAAGGGCAAATTCAGGGTCCTGAACCTGGGGAAGAACAACCCCAAGCACCAGTAGAGGCTGGGGACTGACCGGCTGGAAAGCAGCTGTGCAGAGAAGGACCTGGGGGTCCTGGTGGACAAGAAGCTGTCCATGAGCCAGCAGTGTGTCCTTGTGGTCAAGAAGGCCAAAGGTATCCTGGGGTGCATTAGGAAGAGCGTTGCCAGCAGGTCGAGGGAGGTGATCCTGCCCCTCTTCTCAGCCCTGGTGTGTCCAGTTCTGGGCTCCTCAGTACAAGAGACACAGGGTGCTCCTGGAGTGGGTCCAGAGGAGAGCAACAAAACTGATTAAGGGAGTGCAGCATTTCTCTTAGGAGGGAAGGCTGAGAGGCCTGAGCCTGTTCAGTCTTGAGAAGACACAACTAAGAAGAAATCTCATCAGTGTCTATCAGTATCTAAGGGAGGGTGTCCAGGCTCTTCTCAGTGGTGCCAAGCAACAGGCAAAGAGTCAGTCGGCAGAAACTGGAGCACAGGAAGTTCCACCTGAACATGAGGAAGAACTCCTTTACTGTGCCGGTGACTGAGCACTGGCAGAATAGATTGCCCAGAGATGTTCTGGTGTCTCCCTTACTGGAGATATTCAAGAAAAAATCTTGATACAATCCTGTGCCATGTGCTCTGGGATGACCCTGCTTGAGCAGAGAGGTTGGACCAGATGACCCACTGTGGTGCCTTCCAACTTGACCCATTCTGTGATTCTGTGAAATTATTCCGTGCAAACTGTGCTGCTTGTACATGTCTGTCAGTTTGTAGTGATTCAAAAACTGCTGGACTTTCAGCCAAGGACCAATTTCCTTTCTGTTTTCGTGCTTTTTCCCTACATTACATGTTCAAGTACTCCAAAACAAGCAGATTTTGGGTACCAAAATATTGTGCATTAGAAAGGAGAAAAGATGATATATGTTCATACAGTGCTTGGATTCTCGTTGTTCCTAGTGATTTCAAATGCAGAACCAGTTAGCAGTTGAAAGGGAAAGGGAAAAAGAACAGGTGACAGATAGAAGAATGCAGTGGGTAGTCTGGCTGTGACACTGGAGGTTAGAATGCACCACTGGTCTGTCTGCAATGTTGCTACAGGTGTACAGATTTTGAGTGTTTGCAGATATGTTTAATATAGAGTGTTGCCACCTGAGGTCAACTGTGTATTCCAGTCCCAGAGCAGGTGGGAAGCGTGCTTTCCTGAAGCCAGTCTAGGTTATCCTAGCACATTATGTGCAGGTTGGCCCATGTGGGGGTATGTGCACTGCGGTTGTGCATCTCAGTATTGCCAAGCTCTGGGATAAGAGATAATAGATGAGAGAGATGGATGAGAGAGAGAGAATGAAAGCATGTGAGTTTATATTCAGACTTTATTCAGGACTTCTAGTCTACTAGTTCTGCTGCACTGACTACATCTGACAAATTATCATGAAAGGATTCGTGGGTTGGAGTCAATTCAGTGTGGATGAATAACCTACACTGACCTCCATGTTGCTGTGTTAAGTTTATTGTGCCTGGTACTCACACTAATTGGGTGGAAACTCAATTAAGTATCTCCACACTGTGCTGAAGCCATGGGTGAAGCTGCAGTGTCAAGCCATACCTGGAGATCTGCTAATGGCAATGGGAAGGACTTCAGTGGACCAAGTCCTTGTCATGCAGTGAGCAGTGTCAGGGCCCAATACTCACCATAATGTTTGGCATCTACAAAATTCTGAAGTTTTTGCTTTCTAGGATTTTTTTGTTTTATTAAAAGTAATTCAGAAGGCTATGTTTTGAACTAGTTACAAATGCATAACACTACCTCAGATCTGGGAATCCTAGCTACTGTTTCTCAGCTGTTAGGTAGAGTCTCTATAAAATAGACATATAGACATTTCCGTCTTCTAGAAGGAAGGTAGCCCATGAGCATTGGAGGCAAACCTTCTTTCTTAGAAGTGGGTGATTTGAGATTGGAGAAATCTGTTTTATGGTTAGGTCACAGCCTTTCAGTGATCCATTCAGTAGTAGGATCTTCTTACCCTGTCATCTCTTTTCATCAGGCTCACAGGAATTGAAGACTGTTACAGCCTCTGCCCTTTTGTTACACTTGCCTAAATTCTGCCAATGAGTTCAAAAGTCATGCTAAGAACAAGCTCTTGGAGAGATGAATATCCACACAAACAGCAGTAGCACTTTGGAAAACAGATTTGAAAACAGTACCACACTGTAATAGAAAAAGCTGCTTTGGTTTGTGTGGTTTGTGGAGCATAGCAGTGGAGTTGCTTGAACATGTGATCTGTCTGGGCAACAATTTCATTGAAGTAGGATTTTATGAAATTTTATGGAGATAGAGCTCATTTATCTGTGATTGGTATGGTAACTGAAGCATTTGGTTTAAATTTCCAGAAATCGCAATTCCTGGATATATAAATTCACCTGGCAGTCAAAACAGCTATTAGAAGTCCCACCAAAGTCTTGTTTTTAATCCCATATCCAGGCAAGAAGCCAAACTGTTCAACGGTGTGGGCACTGAGCTTTCTGAGCTCAAGAATTGAGTTTGTGCTGGGTCCAAATAAGCAGTCTGTTGCTGCTGTCATTTTATATTGTCAGTTTTAACTCTACATTGCACTCTCCAATCCCCACAGCTGCTCATTTTAGTGGTACCAGTGCTGACTCAGCCAGTTGGGATGAAGCGGTCCTGCCTTTGTAACGAGGCAGGGAAGCATACAGGCAGGAGGAGTGGGTGTGAAGCAGCCTAATCCACTCTAATCGACACTGGTTACCAGACTGTCTGCCATTAGGAAATTATGGGAACATCCCAGCCAAATCTAAGGAAAGAATCTAGCAAAAAGGCTCACAAAGGCTCTTGTGAGTGCTCTGAAATTGTACTTGTTTCAATGAATGGCCTGGGGTGGTCTGTCCAAACCTGACATGAAATGAATCTGACCTGATTTACGTGAATAATTTGAGTCGTAACTTCTTCCAACTGACGACTTAGGCTCTGGCAAGAATGATCACGTCATAATTTATCAATGAAATGGGCTTCCAGCATGCAGAGTCAGCAGGATCTTTTCCTTAGCCTGAGTAACACGTGTTGTTACCTCTTGCTTGGTCAGAGGTGAGATACTGCTCTTTTGGCCTCATTGAGCTCATCAGAGAGCCTGTGGGTTATTTAGCTAGAGTTTAAATAAAACTCCCCTGGAAAGTCATTGCTGCTTTGGGACTTACCATTTTTCTCACAGTTAGGTCTATTTCTGTGAAGTGCAGTCATGCTCTCAGGTGTTCTTTCCAGGCTTTTTATATGGATAGCCGTGAAGGACTTAACCAAAGCTGAACATAGGTTTTTGTTTTAGTCTATGTACTATGAGTTTATGTATCTGCTTTTCTGTGCTTTCTATAATTTTTGGTTAAGGGAAAATGAAATGTAATTTATTAATTTTCTAGCATGCTTTCTAAACTATTACCTCATTTGATTCAGGGTTTTCTGTTCATACTGTTTTGGCATGATCTTGGTATAAATTTAAATGTTTCACATAGAGATGCCAACTTTTTATTAGCCTTTATGAAGATTTTTTTTTTCTGCTGCTGGAGAGTATGCTGTATTTCTGTCATATAAGCATTTGCAATATCTTAGAATACTACAGTTGTCAGGGATGCAAAATTATTTATTTCAATAGTCCTTCATTTATCAATGCTGAAAGTCACAAAGGCCACAACCATCAGGACCTTAGCTTCCCTGACTGCCTGGGGGACTCACCTCCCAAATATGAGATAGTCACAATGTTGTTCTTGAAGTTTGGTTTTGAAATTATCTTCATTGCTGCATCATTTGCAATTTCAGTTAACTAGTCATATATCAGAAGATAATCTCTTCTCAGAGGTTGAAATGAGCCCCCAAAGTGAAAAAGTTTTCTTTCTGCTAGTGGAGTGTGTAAGTCTCCTTGTGTCTACAGGGTTTGCTTGTCAGGACTGACTATGGCTCTATTTGGCTCATATAGACCCATAAATGTTTGAGCTAATTTTTGATTTAATTTCTCTCTGACCAAGCAGCGATTTGTGATCTCAGAGACACCCATTGGTACCGCAGCACGAAAGATACAGAGTGATTTGGAGTGTTTCTTTATACTTCGATCCAGCATAAGAGCTAAAATGAGAATAATGTTCAGTTATGAGTACTCTTCTGTTCAAAGCTTCTATATGCTGGTGGGAATGACTGATCTCCTTCATATTTTCTAAAGCTCTGATAATTAGGACATGGTGGGAATGGTGCTGTTAAGCACCACATAAAGCCTAACCACTGCCAGTCTTTAGGACATGCTCAGCAGATGAAAGGAAAACAATGGATGAAAGGAAAACAAACCCAGAGTTACAGATGGCATTCGGCTATACACTGTGGACTTTTGCAGGAGGAGATTTTTCTTGCATTTAGCATGCAAAATGCACAGCCACAAGAAACACTATTGTGAGCCACTTCTTCTGACCTCAGTAATCATGCAGGCCACAGGAATGTCCTAACTGACTTACCATCTGAGCTTGTCAGAAAAAAAAGACATCCCACCCTTACTCTGAAACGCTTCCAGTGATGGAGATGCCACTCTGTAATATTTCTAACATTCTGGTAGTTAATTATCCTTACTGTTAAAAATGTCTACCTTAGGGCTGGCTTGAATTTTGTCTAGTTCTGACTTCCAGACTTTGACTTTTCTTCTGCTTTTGTTTGCTAAGTTTAGATAATGAAGAGACATTTATAAAAAGAACTCAAGGTAGTTCTTCCCTGCTTTTGATCAAATCATACCTGTGTCCCCTTGTCATAAGGCTAAGACATGTCACCATAGGGCATGTGTTTCAGTGAATATGAATGTCCAAGCAGCTCTTCTCATAGCCTTTGTCAATTTGTTGTCATCCCCCTGTAGTGTGGACATTTGAACAGGAGAGTGTTCTGGCTGTAGTCTCACACCATGCAAAATACCTATATCCTGTACCTTAATCTCAGCTGGGGTGCTCTTGCTTATTTACCCAATAGCAGCACCAAGAACAGAATTTGTTTAGCAGATGGTTTTGACAGAGCTGAACACTGTAAACTGTTAGTGGCTATCACACAGCTTGAATGGAGTACTTAGGTGTTTCATGAGGCATTTCATGGCTTGTAAAAACATGTGGCTAGTGCCATGAATGGTGTGTATTTGCTTTTCAACACTCTTGGAACACTTCTGTACAGGAATATGTCTTCCCTTTCTAGTTTACCACATATTCCAGCTCTTCTGAGCAATTCTAATACAGTCACGCAAGTATGTTAGTAATAATTATCCTAGATTAATCACCTTGCAGAAGCTTACAGGTGCTTTCCTGCTTCCTCCCTCAGTGGCATTAATTGCAATGTCTACTTCAACGGCTTCAAACTTGAGATGTCTTATGCTTGCTGCTCCTCAGGAACACAAACAATCCTAACATTACCTGTTCCTTGTTTGCTTTGTGTTTGGGTTTTAGGAGTTACCCTTTTGTTTTCCTTTTCTCTTAAAGAATTTTTCCCATATTAGCAGCTAGGAGACAAATCACTGAGTACTTAAGAGAGACAAAAGGACCTGGCCACAGGAAGGGAGGGTCTGTGAGTGGCCTTTTTTTTTTTT
>VWZW01007927.1:1759227-1773695 GCA_013397115.1 Edolisoma coerulescens
TATATATATATATATTAGTAAAGAACTGTTATTCCTATTCCTCATATCTTTGCCTGAAAGCCCTTAATTCCAAAATTATAATAATTCGGAGGGAAAGGGGGTTTCATTCTCCATTCCAAGGGAGGCTCCTGCCTTCCTTAGCAGACACCTGTCTTTCAAGCCGAGACACTTTGTAACGTTGTCCTACAAAGTCTTCATTTCTTTGGGTTTTTCCCCTTGTTAGCTTTAACCTGAAAGTGAGATATTAATTCCTCTAACTCAGTAATTTACTTTTTAAGTCCAAGTTTCTGCATTTGGGAATAAGAGATTCAGGTGTAGCGAAATGGCTCTTATACATTTAAGCTTTGTTTTATTGACAGCCAGTCATCTCATCCCCTTTCTGAGTTTGTTGAGCTCCAAGACAAGGAAGTGCTTGTTTTAAAGCAGAGAGTTTTTCTCAGGGTGACATATTCTCTGCCCAGGGGTGTTTGAGCCCCTTTTCTTTGGGAGAAGGACCATAAGAGATGTCTTTTCTCTTGCTGGTGTAGGCCTGAGGGCTACATGGCACATGGACCTGGGTCTTTCTGCATCTAGAGGGCTCTGCAGCAGCATCTGGTTCTCGATGAAGAAAGATTGTGGTGAGGGAAGTTAGGCAGGAAAATTGCAATGCACCAGTAACTTGCCTTTTTTCCCCTGCTTTCCATTACAAATTTTACAAAATTTCTTTGAACTTTCATGGTGCCCTTGGGGAGTTAAAAACTGGTCTGAAAATCTCTATGCCTTTTTTTTTTTTTTTTAGAGAGATTTCTAGGACTTACTCTTCCAGCTGAGCACAACAGCTTTTGTCTTCTTATTTTGGCATCTTCACTTCTACTCCCAGCTGGAAGTGGGAAATATACTAGCAAATGAAATTGAACAATAACAAGGACAAAAAGGGGAAAAAATAATAAAATAAAAAGAGTCACAAAGGGTTCATATGTTGTGTTGTGTGTCTTCCTCCTGAGGTGGGTCTTGATCCTGCCAACTGTTCCCCTGTAAGAAGGTTTATGCCTGTGGGTACTCCTGCTGAGTTCAAAGTTGCTCACATGAATAATTGATTGCAGGGTCTGGGACATAGTTTGCAATTCTTTTTTCAAGAAAAGTTCATTATCATCAGATTTCATCTTGCTCCAAACATTGCTGGGTTAGGGACAAGTAGGTCAAATGGATACCTGTTGGGAGTTTTTTTTGTTGCAGGAAGACCAAACAACTGGCAAACTGAAACAATGATTTAATGATAATAATAATGGAAAAAAAAGTCACTGTCACTCTTTTGTTGGAGTAGGTTTTTATCAGAGTGGTGAGCTTTGAACAGCTTGTTCAACAAGAGTTCAAGTCTCAGGGGAAGGAGAAGAGCTCAGAAAAGCTTTACGTTTTACAAATGTTTAAGTGGTATTATTCATAACATGATACGCTACCCTGGCGTGTGCTTCAGAGTTATGCTGTTGCATCTTCTGCCATATAATTTTCCAGAAATCACACATCTCCAAATTTATATTCATGGTAATCAGAGCAACATAGAGAAATTAGGTAATAATTGAAGTGGATTTAAGCTACTTCAGCACAAAGGGTCTTATTCAGATGTATTTTTAGCAGTTAGTGTAGCACATTGATATAAAACATCAACTCACAGAGGGAGAGAGAAGAAAAAAAAGTGTGGAGTTGTAGAGGATGTGAGAAGGAAGAAAAGAACAAAGGACTTTTCTCCAGTTGAATGCAAATGGAAATGACCCTAAAGATTCAGGGAACACAGGCTTTCTCCTGACAATGAAGATTTTCATGCAGTGAAATCCATTTCTGAGACTCATTAGCAAATGCTGTGATCTTGCTTATTTTCTGTAGCAGTGTCTAGTTATTTCAAATTGATTAGGAAACCTCTGATGTGAGAGTGAATCAGGAGCTATTCCAGGTATTTCTGTAATTGGTTATCATGCTTAATTACAAATGTTTGAGTACAACTAGTTTGCTCTGAACTTGATTTTTCCTGCCTTTCAGTTGCTGCTTAGAGTATGTGTTAGTTAAAAAAAAAAAAGGAAAAAAAAAAGATAAATTAAACTTCTAGAATGCTTTTGTTCTAAAAGAGTTGAAGATTTGCAGAATGATGGATTAATTTAAGATGTACTATCAATAATGATTTAAAAACAAAAGAACCAGACTATCTATCTATTGATCACCTATCCATCTCAAGGTCATCTGTCTCTGTCAGTGTTACCAGTCTGTTTTGGGTCTAATTACAGTTCCTTCTGCATGGCAACTTCTATTTGCCACTTACTGGTTAAGGCCTTGGTTGCTGAAAAAAAGGTCCTGGAGCTGTTCTCAGTTACAGTGACGTGCCAGTTTTGCGCTGCTCTGCATGCTAAACTGCATAGTCCAGAAACGGGAAGATGCAGTAAACTACAATCCTTGTGGGAACTTCATAAAGAAAAGCATCTATCAGGACTATGGTAGGTCAGGGAAAAAGCCTGTATTTGAAGGGAAATGAGACATGTGGAAGAAAGGTGGTGTCATTTGGCACAGGCATCTGGTTGGTTTGCAAGACTACAGCAGCCATTGACAGCACTCATAAAAAGAGAAACAGGCAAAGCACCAGCACGGTAGAGAAAATTTGCAGTGACACAAAATCATTGTTTGTCACAGGCTGGAGCAAGTTGCTTGATCAAGTTGTTTATGTCCTTAATTGGTTGCAATATTCCTATTACCTGTATACAAAGACCCATTTGGACTTTTCCTCATCTAGAGAGAACAGCAGATCAGGGAACTAACAGCTGTGGATTTTCACCTATAAAACTAAAGTTCTGTGGTTTGTGATACACTTAACATTCTAAAATAAAGGAAAATATACTTATCACTCAGTTCTGTCAAGAGACTAAATGTTGCTGATGAGGAGACTATACTAAATGTTCCTTCCAAAACTTAGTTCTGTTTTGCTCAGTCATAGCTTTAGGCATCATCACCTGTTCTGCTGAGCAGGGTAGTGCTGTGCTGTAAGAGCTTTTCATTCTCATTTCCGTAGCACTGACTGGTAGGCAGAAAGGATCTCTGAAGAATGAATAAGATTTAATGACCCAATAGCGCAAGTGTAGTTAACCTCATCCACGATACCTTGCAACACCTGCATCATCACAAGCATCTCTGTGTGCTTGGATGTCTTCTCATTAAATAACCCACCTAACCAAACTGTGTGTGTTTGAGTTGCAATTCGTTGCTCAGAATGATCTCTGTGGGGCTGTTCTTTGGCAGGGAATACTCTCCTGCATCTTCTCCCGAAGGCTTCTTCCAAGGGCCCAGACAAATGAGAACCGGGTATTGTCCTGCTAGGTTGAATCCCTGATGCTTTCAGTAAGCTCCTGGACCTCATTTTCAGTAACTTATTTTGGGGGAAGAATATGCAAGAAGAGTGTCTGAAGTCCAGGCTTGTCCTTTCTCCTACATCAATCACTGTTTGTTCTGTGGTGCTGAGACCTTCTGGTGTAACCTCATAGGAAGCTGACTGATTTCTAGCAGACAGTAATCTTGCACATTTACACATTTCCCAAGTTTGTAAGAATTCAAATGTCAGCTAAATCTGAGGAGACACTAAATGTTTTTCCATTTGATAGTTGGTATTATAGGAAAGGAACATGGGATTTCTGAATTAAAGGGGGAAAAGTCTGTTCTAGTTCAGGCAGGGTTTTTTTCATCATTGTGAGTGTGAAGTAGAGAGAAGAAACTATTTGCTTTTTTGTTTGATATTGATGTAGTCACACCAGTGTTCCTTGGTTGCAGACTAGAGAGAACTGTAAAACTTTTACAAATCAAAACCTTAATTTAAGTCTTAGCTAAATTAAAATTTTCATGCATGCTTTTGAAGAAGAAAAGGCAAGCTCTGAAGGCTTTTTCTCTCTGTACGCAACTATCAGTTTTTGCTGTCCAAAGTATTCTCTATCAGCACTTCAGTTAAGCCTCTGTGCTTCTGCTGGCACTAACATTTTTCATTAGATTTCCCAGCGTTTGCAGAGCACTGATTCACCTCTCTTGGTGATAACAACAGTTAGAGGGGCTAACTGGGACTAGCTGCTGGCATTTTAATCTTGCTCAGAGCAGGCAAAAGTAAAAATCCTGTCACTGCCTAGCCTGTGCTTATCCTCCCTGTGGTGAAACTCTGCTGTTGGCTGTAGTGCTGCGGAGGTTTTGAGAAACTGCTCATATTGTGAAAGTCTCTTGGCCCTATGACAAAGGAAGAGACCTTCGTTTGACAGGTTAAAATGTTTACAAGAGAACACAGGTGTATATATGAGGGAATAGGCAGACCCTGAAGTAGCCTGGACAGGTATAAAGGAGAGTTTCCTACTTATTCTGGCAAAGAATGTATCTGCAAAGTCTGAACTTGGATATTTGTTTTGAGAGTTGAATAGATATTTAAATGAGATAATTTCACTCTGTGGATTTACTGGAGCATAAGCTAACTGTTCGTCACCTTTCTTATTAAAAAAAATACAATTTCCATGGAGATAAAAAGAAAAAAAAAACCTTCAGAAGACTTGCATGAGGATACTTTGCTGAGATTAGTGAAGACTAAAGCACACAATGTGATAAGAATAGAATTGCTGGAGTCTGCTCTCTTCTCAGTGGGTGCCTATTCTCTTCTTTCCTCAATATGCATGCCCCCATAAATGTTAATGGCAGCTATTCACAGACAAGAAGAGCCCCACAGACTCCAACACATGCAACTCCCATTCACCATAATAAGCAGGGAGGTTTGATTCTCTCGGTGCCAGACTCAGGTCTCTCTGAGAACTTGTGCAAATAAGCTGTGGGTAGGGACACCCAAATAAGTTTCTACAGAGGAAGTGAAGCTGTGAATTTGCAGTGTTTCAGCAACTCCATGGTAACATTTTTGCATATATACCCTTGTGCCATGGTAATTGTAAAGTAACCTGAGGTATTTCATCCTTCTGTGAAAGAAGAGAAAGTATAAAACACAATGAATTAATCATAGGTTTAAGAATGTGGAGAAAGGAGGTCGATGTACTGCAAATTTATACTTTAACTTGCCCTGCAAAACTCTTTGGGTGTCTATAGACTGAGAAGAGACCTGGGCAGACTTAGGTAAGCAACTGAGATGGAAGGAGGATTTGGTGAAGGGGTTGATTGGGAGGCCTATTTTTTAAGAGTGTGATGTTTCAGCAGCTCATAGATATCAAAATGTGGTTAGAGACCGTGACTGGAAAATAAGTGTACTCGCATAATGAAAACATTAAGAAAACAGATGTGGATGCTGGGATTGTAGGATCTTGGAGAACTGAGTTTTTCAATTAATCTTGCAATGAGAGGTGAGCCAGAGGTCCATGGATGCTGTCCAGAAAGGATGCTGACAGATTGAAACCAAGGTGATCATGGGACCCTGGGAAGCTGCATGTAGCACATCCCTTTGGCTGGCCCTGAATCCTAACACGTTTAAGCTGTCGTTGAAAATTAATAGGAGTCAAATGCAGGGATCAGGTGAGGCGAGATCCCTCTGCCTGTGTGTGAAGAGTGCTCTAACACTGGGTTTGGTGGACAAGCTCACATTAAGCATGGCTTTTCTTAGGAGAGAAGATGTCACAGTAGCTGCAGCAGCAATTCAAGCAGTGGGGGACTGGGCTACAGTCCTAGCTCTGCCAGGGTTTTGCTCCATTATCTCAGGCAAGTTGCTGAAAACTGTCATCGATTTTGGGTCCCTGGGTTTTTGAACGCTCAGCTCAAATAATCTGGGGTCTGACTTTCAGAGGTGCTTTGCTACTGCAGTTTTGACTGACCCTGACTGAGACCTAGGGCTTGACACATCTGGCATATAAGGCTTATCTGGCTCACCTGAGGTATTCTGAGCCCTCTCTAAAAATTTTGTCATGATCTTACAGTGACTAAGCTTGCTGTACAAAATCGATTGTGATTGTGATATCTGCCAGACACAGGTGTCCCAAAATGAAGCATAAATAACATGAAATCTTTGCATTGGAGATCCTATATGTGTAAAGTATTCATTTCTTGTTCACAGTCTAAGGATAAATTTATTCTTTACAGATTTAAGGTAATTTTTTGCCACAGGTAAGAGAGTTTACTAAAAAACAGAATTTCATTTGGTAAGTGTTTCGATGATGTCCTGTTGCAGTCATCCATAACATTGCAAATAGCACTGGTGGGAGAAAAGGATGGGAAGCCAAATATCATTAATAATAGCTGCAATATTCTCAGTGTTAACAAATTATCAGCTGTATAAATTTTTAATTAATAGGAATATGAACAGGGATTTGACTGTCAACAGGCATCAGTATTGATGTATGCGAGTGAAGCATGGCAAGGCAAAGATCGTTGGGGAGAGGATAACTCAAACCATGCAGCTGTGAAAGACAGGTCAGCATTTTCTGGACCAAAAAACCCCTCATGGACAAATCACATCTTCGGGTATAGCCCTCTGTAGCGAGAAGAAAAATGAATCTTGGTGAGGTCAAGCAAACCTTTTCATAGCAAAAGTGAATACATTTTGTTTTAGATTTTACGGCATTTCTGCGGAATTGCCTGTTAATTGCAACAGTAAAAAGGCATGTAAGAATTTGGGTGGGAATATGGAGAAAGTAGATTGGTCACCTCAGGCTAGAGACCCAGCAAGTTGGTAGGCTACTGTAGTCTGAAGTGTTTCTTTCTGCTCCTTTCACTAAATTTCAAAAGTTTCTAACAAGCTGCTTGAAAAAAACCCCAAGACAGTTAATTCAGTGAAAGCCTAGCGTAATGATTCAGGGCCTAGAACAATATTACTTAGTTTAAATGAAATCCAAACACCTTAAACTTAAAAAAAATTCAATAAAAACTTTAAATCTCCCTCTCCCGCACAACTTGTCAAAGTTTTCTTTTCCTATGAGAGTGGCTCTGATTTTAAAGCTTAGATTTGTTCTCTGAAGTATGATGTGCAGTATTTGCCCTCTATTTTTTTTTGCATTCTGCTTCTGTGAATCAACATAAACATCTTTTGTGTTTGGGTATCCTACGAAAAAAGTTTTGTGTGTTTTGGTTTGGATTGTTGGTTTTTTATCTTCTTATTTTCTTTTTTAAAGAAAAGGCTCTGGATGTAGAAATAGGGAGGAAAAACCATTTTATGTGTCACAAAGCACTGCTTCTCTCTTTTTTTCAGACTGGAAACTTTGGAAGCCATTTTTGTTTTCTTCCTGGAATCTATTCTTGCCTTTATTGGTAGTAGCTAATAGTAGAATGATTTCTTTTCTAAGTGTATGGACAATATAAGTGCACCAATTATAGATTAAAAATATTAATAGTAGAGTAATTTTCCAGTTTAGTAGATTATGCCAGTTATTCTGTTCTACCATTAATAATCTAAAGATTAAAGCTTTTTTTCACTTTTCATTTGAGGAGATCAAAATGCTTTAAAGACATTTGCTAATTCTTGCGCTAATCCTGGGAGATTGGACAGTGTTATGATAATCCTTTCACAGATGAATAAATTGAGATAAGAGGGAGTCTAAGTGACTTTTCAAAGTCACAGATACAATCAGTGGCAGAGTTGGATAAATAACCTTGAGGTTCTGATTACTGTTTCTCTCTTACAGACTATATATATATTTTTTTCTTTATGCATTGCTAACAATAGCAGTAAAAAACTATTACCATCAATTATGTTTATAATAATAATGCTTTTATTTATTTAGTGACTCCCTGCCAAGACAGTCAGGGTGCTGCTCCAAGGACAATTAAAATGCAATTACTGTAATAAATAAACAACAATAATTAAGACATCATAAAATAAACAATATCAAAAGCAATCAAAACCACTAAGTAGCCAAAGTTAGTCCAATTAATAATGGATCTGAGTGCTCATTTGTAAGAAATGGCATATTTAGTGATTTTTTTTCTTTTGTGAAAAGATTTTTTTGTTGCAAGATTATAATTTTCCAGCTGCAGTTTTACATCCAGCCCTTGAATGGAAGGGGTTTTTTGTTAGGTTTTTTGTTTGTTTATTTTGTTGTTGTTGATGATTTTAATATACAGCTATTTTCAGTTTTATGATGATGCTAAATGATGACTGGTCAGCTAAATTACATGAATTACATGAATCACACCGAGTAAATAACTATTGCAGTTCACTGAATGGATTAGCCCTACATTAATGTCTGGACTTCAAGCTCCTTGACCTAGGAAATTCAAAGGGCATTTAAATTGAAAGACTAGTTGCTTGTTTTTCATATTGACTTCAGTACAGTTTATCCTACACTCTACAACTCTATTTGCAGTTGCTTTTAGTGAATGTGTGTTTGATGACATTAGTTGATTTTAGGGTTGACCAGCCCTGTCCTATGTCTGTCATTAAGCAACAGTGACTGAACATTGCAATGATTTCTGTTTATTGTCTTTTAACAAGAGGCCAAATTTTTGTAGCATTGAAACAGCTTTGAAGATACTCCTTTGGAGAAAGGAACTTGCTAGAAACCTTTTGTTTAGACTGTGCTAAAGCAGTTTCAGGAGGCTCAAAGTTTCCAAGCTCTGAAATTCCCTAAGGGTATTTTAGCCTTTGAGTCAGGCATGACATCACCATCTTTTTGGCAGCACATTAAAATCCATCCTTGCTACGAAGGGGTGATGGCTGGAGATAGTGAACAAGGCCTGGGCATATGGGAAGAAGACAAAACTGCACAGGCTGGGAGGGCAGGACACACATCTGGTCGCGCTGAGATAAGAAGGTGAGACAGAAGGGAGGACAGATCTAACTGAGAGAGTGAAGGAAACAGGTGATTTACAAGATCAAGACAAGGGGGATAGAGTTGGGAGGCCTCGTGGAGAGCACATATGGTGCTGGGTGATGAACAATGGTGAATAGACTAGGAATGGGGAGGCTGGATATGGCACAGGAAGAACAACAGGTCTGGGTCTAGAAATCAGAGGCTGTGTATCCAGTGAGATGAAGACTTGGTGGGCAAGCAGGTTGAAGTGGGTGTGAGAACCCAGTCAAATACCTGACTGGCCTAGGAGCCAAGGGCAAGGAGAAGGCAAGATCAGGCTTCTGTGCATTGGTTTAATTAGGAAAAAAGCCAAGCTTATGAGTAGTAGTAGATGTGTCTGAGCTGCATTGGCACACTCCCTTTCTGAGCCAAGTAGCTCACGAACAGTTCTGAGCAGATATCTTGATCCCTGAATGTCGCTGCCCTGCCTGGAGCCATCTGCTAGAATGGGGTGTTGCATCCCCCTTCAGCATGTGCCCGCAAGGAGGACAGCAATCTATTAATGCAAACAGCCGCTCCATTAGCTCAGTGGCAAAATCTGTGTGCTGGCAGGAAAGCTTTCAACTCTGCTGATGACCTGCATGTGTTTTAGGAAGGCACCAAATAATGAAAGTTATGTCTGTGTATGTTTTATTGTCTTTTCTTTTGTTTAGTTACTTTTAGATAAATTTGGGACAATGCATACACGAAATGATACTATATATTTTTTTTTATTAAACACATGTTTTTCAAACATTAAGAAAGGTCAGGATTTAAATCTTCTGTATGTGAGATAAGCATTTGTATCAGTTCTATGTTTATAAAATGAACATGGTAATACCATATGCAATTAGGTGTCCTTTGTACCACTGACCATTAAGTCCTCCTCCTATTTCATGTCTTCCTAGCACCTTTCTTAATTTCTGTATCCCCTTGCATTCTGTACCAACTCTGTGTCAGATCTGTCTCCTTTCTCTCCCTTTTCCCACACCTCCTGATAGGGCAGCTCTATTCCCCAGGCTGCTTGGATGCCAGGAGTAGGGACACCGACAGGACAGGAAAGACAATCCTGTGTATCTGAATCAAAGCAGTCATTACAGAGGAAAACCATACCTATGACCCTTGGCTTGAACACACTCCCTTGTTCTCTGCTTAGTAGTAGAGGCAATGCTTCCTTCAAGCACAGGAGTTGTGAAAATCTCCAGCATATCCTGTGAGGATTCTTTGGGGAATTCAGCTGCTAAAATCAAAGCAGCCTATCATAGACATGCACAAACACCAATTATTCAAAGGCTTTTAACTTGGCTACATTTGGACTAATTTTCATATAGGCACAACCCTGATTTATTCCTTTTTCTCCCGAGACAGATTTCTGGTCTTTGCCTAATGCTCAGTTTCAGGAGAGAATTCCAAAGAAAGGATTGTCATGAGGAGGATAATGTATTTTCTCATTAGCGGTTTTTTTCGGAAATGACTGAAAAGCATTGCCTGAAATCTTTCAGGAAAAGATATAAATAACTGCACAGATAATGGGCAAGTAAAATTTCTGCCAAACAAGTTAAATTGGGTAAAGTTAGGAAGCAGCAGAGTCGAGGGACTCATAGGAGGATACGCAACTTGGCAATATTAATGAGTATAATAAATGGTACCAGCTTGATCACCCGTTGGAGAAGTGCAGACATATCTCTTTGGATCACTGGAGCACAATGCAGGGATCTCCAAGCTGGCTCAGAACCGAGCTGGTAATTTCACCTAGCGCTGTGCGAATGAGTCACTTCTGGCCCTGGGCTCAGTGCTGTGAGCACTGCCGAGGGTTTCAGCTGCGGGCAATGCCAGCCCAGTTATCCTGTGACAGACATGTGACCTCGGGGATGTGACTAAAGTCAGATGGGACACACGCAGCAGAACTGAGAGATGAAAACAGTTCCCTGGAGCCCTGGTTTAGTTCATTAACTATGGAAGCTGAATCGCCTCCCTCCAGAGCAGGGACTGGAGCACCGTGCTCAGCACCACAGCAGGCTGGCGTTCTTAGAGCCCAGTCTGGTCCAGCTGAGAGGAGCTCTTAATGTCCTTGCTACTTATATCTGCTATTCTTCAGCGGGGCATCACAAAAGGCTTGTATCGAGGTGGGAGGAATAAAAAGTTCCTCATGCACCTTGAGCTGCTTTCACGTCTCTCTCAGCCCACCCAGAAGCTGGTTCAGGCAGTCCATGAGGAAATGCTAGCAAAGACGTGATGCCAAATACTCTGCCTTTGTTCTGTGTCCTGGGAGGCAAGTAAGCCAAGCTCTGCAAGCCCATGCTGCAGGAACCCCAGGCTCTTCCTTTAGTGTTGCCTTAATCTAATTTTCCTTTGTATTTAATAAAATTCTATGGGTCTTGGGGTTTTTATTCCTTTTCAAGAAGCAACAGAGAAAAGATCTCCTATTTGATCCTGCTGATGTTCGCTTTCCGACACCTGCCATCAGCACTGCTTGGACATGTCCCTTTTATTTGCCATTCTCTTTCAAGTGCTGAGGCGACTTTGATATATTTCTGTCTCTGTCTGTAATGGCAACAGGATAGGGTGTTATTCTCAACCTGGACTTGTCATGATGAGCCTTTTATTTCATTAAAGTCACATTCCTTTTCAGGAGCTATAGCCTGAATTGGAGTTATTTTGCTTGGACTAAGGATGAGTGTGTACCAAGGACAGCAGTATAAAGTACAAGCATCTATAAATGCAGCTTTGATTGGATTTTACCCAACCCCGTTAGAATTCATAAATGATAATCAAAATGGTGAGTGGGAAGGGAGCATTGCATCCTCTTCAGTTTATTGCCCTCATGTAAAATCTCAAAATAAAGATTGTAACCAGCAGAATTCAGCATTTATATTTCATGAGAGAAATGTCCTTGTGTAAATATTGGTTTCTTTAATGCATACACTTCCATCTCTTTTTTAAAACTCCCAACTCAAAGAGCATCTGACAGCATTACATGTCTCTTTCTGGAGGCAGCAATGAAAATGTGCTGATAATTTGAGCCCTGGGAAGAAGTCTGTTCCCCTGTGAATTTTACCAGTCACAGTGCTCTGCCATTGTATTAGATCACTGCTGCAGTGCAAGAATAGCAGCTCTCTCCACATTTTAATAGCAGCTCTCTCAGATCACATCTTACTGTCAAATAATCACCTATTCCCACATGGCTGGAAATTAATGATGGCTGAACCCATCAGTGCTAGGCTTATGCTAGTTGCACAGTCCAGATCCTGAAAAGCCTTTTTTGCAGGGAATGACTCTGGATAAACTGCTTGTTTGGTTACTCTGAACTACTCCTTATCCTCTCCATCGCATTGTCACTGGTCACCTGTGGTAGAAACGATTCTTCCAGTTTACATCAATCTTTGGAATAAGAACTAGGGATTACAAAGTGTGTGAAATAGCATTTGTGTAGCACCAATCATGAGAGGCAAGATTTTTCTTTCTTGCCCAGAAGACCCCTCAATCATTTCCCTTTTTCTCCAGATCTTCTGAGAAATGTAGAAAAGTTTGCTATCCCAAGCAGTGCCTCTGAAAATGTGATAGAAACAGCTGCCCAGATATATAGTGATGAGGGACTTTCACAACCAGGAGAACAACAAGTGGATGTTTTCCTTTTTTTCTCCCTCTATTAAGGAATATGGATTTCTGAGGTCAGACTTAGGGAAAACGGAGCCCTGCAAAATTTCTGTCCCTCAGCTCAGTTCAGAATTTTTCCACAAAAATGACAAAAATCTCATGACTGGATTTTATATGATCCTACTCATCACTTCCCACAAGTAAAACTTGAGCATCCGGACTCCTGTTCCTCTCCTTCTGGTAGTTCCGTCTTGGGACATGAACTTAGTTAAAATCAGACTGAAAAACACTTTGATTATTGAATAATTTGCTGATTTTATTATTATTTACACTGATTATTCAGAAAATTATTCCCATTCTCTTCCCGTGTTTTAGTCACAGCTTGGTAAAGAATTTTCTATAAATATGGTTTCAGGCTTGTTTGAATGGTAATGTATTGAACACAGACTATGGTAAAGAAGGGGTATTGTGGTGCACCTTTTTTTTTTATATGTATTGCACTGCAAAACTAAATATTCAACTTGATCTCTACATGTTTCTGGAATCAAACCCTGAACCATAATTTTGTCATTGTAATTAGATTGCGTGCAGTTTTTTTGCTGAGTTTGTTTGAGACATAAATATACACGCTACATATTTAGTGTGATTTCATCACTAATTTCTCTATTTGTCCTATGATGCTAATGAATTTCATGGTGGTTGAATGCCTTTATTCCAGCTTGGGAAAGACATAGCATATGGTCAGCTCACAAGCCTTTGGAAATGACTCTTTGGCACCTGTCACAAAATGATCTCAGATCTGTGTAAATGGTTCCTTCCACTCTGGAGATTAAGTACCAGATGCTGTCCTTTGCAAATAAAAGCTGAATAACGAGTTAGCTGAACACACTGGCTGATCTGCTGTGAGTTCAAGGGAACCTGAACTGTAATGTACCTCTTTGACAGAAATCTCATAGTGCGGACACTTCTGAGATGAAGAAAACACCTAAAAAAGTCTTTTCTGGACTGATTTTCCAAAGCACAGTTCTGTCTATATCCAAACAAAATCTGAGGCTGTACTTAAAGGATTCTTTGCAAAAGAACCAGCAGAGTGTATGTCTGATACTTATTTTTCTCCAGTGTAAGAAAAGAAAAGATGAAATTCTGAGAGCTTTCACTATGCCTGGTAATAAGCGAAATTTTTTGGCTGCTGACAGTAATATTATACTTCAGGCACCCAAGTCAATGCATGTTCTAGTGGGATCTGTACTAAGATGTTATTATGCTTTGACTTGTGAACTATTGTTGTAGAAGGAACATTGTACAGCTGGACTTCAGTCATATGCTACGGAAATATGTTGCATGCTGACATGTATTAGTGGGGAAACTCATGCTTTCTTCTCTGCCCTGTGAACTTGCATGTTGGGATTTATGTCATCCTGTCATTCTTCCAAACAGAAATTTTATTCAGGTGCAGAACTGCAAGGTTTCCATAGTGGGTCTATCAGGGACATGTTAAATGATTCCTAATTTTTCTCCTTTTATTTTTTTTTCACCACTCCCCATACTCATTTTTTTCTGTCTGTGCTTTTCAGAGCAGCTTAAAGTGAGGAACGTCCAGCCAGGCAGGTAGATACATCCAGCCCCTACTGCCTTGTGCATTGTCAGTCATTTTTTCCTCTGTCTTGAGCAGCAGCAAAAGACTGCTTCAATCCTGTGGAGAAAAGTTAATGAAGGGTTGATGTGTACTGGCTGGGAACTGTGTGGTTGAGGAAGAAAGCGTTAGATAAATCAGTAACAGTGATATAAATGTGGGAAAATTTTACTGGGAAAACAAAAGAAGAGAAGTGCTGGGGAAAGGAGGATTGTGAGGAGGATTTTGGATGCCAGGTGGAACGGGAGAAGTGCAGAGTTAAATCTCAGGACTTGGTGTGAGTCCTGTTGCTTGGTGTACTCATGAGCTATGCTGTCACTAGAGTCAGCACATCTTTCCTTAGAGTGCTGTACTTTCCCCCTTAGTGATGTAGGGACAGAGACTGTTCCTTTTTTTCTGCAGGGCAGTGAAGCGGTTCAGATGGAGAACGTTATGTAAGTGTCATGTATAATCACTAATGTATTATTACTAGACAAGGAGACAGGTCAAACAAA
>VWZW01007927.1:1773709-1789841 GCA_013397115.1 Edolisoma coerulescens
AAAAAAAAAAAAGCCTGGTCTGCTCGCTAGCATCCTTGAAAAATGTCATTTGAGTTACACAGAACTTGGGAGCTGTGCCAGAAAATAACCTGCACACTGGTTCCCATGTGGATTGCCCTGGAGAGTATGGCCAAACATCACACAGGAGGAAGGTGGACCAAGTACTTATAATGGGGTGGGATGTTCCCTGCCTCGGGCTATCCAAGACTTGAGGAGCTCCACTATGGCCTCTGACTGCTGCTTCAGGGTTTGTAAGAACCCCAGTACCAGTCACTGAAGGATTTGCTCTGGATGGTTTTGAGCTTTTGTCCCACACTGTCCCCTTAAGTTCAGGTTGTGGAGCAGTGGGTCCCCAGCAGTAACACTGAGGGAGATCATGCAATGCAGCCTCCAGTGAGACCATGACTCCCCACTTGCCCATGTGGCTTATACCAGGAGAACTGCAAACTCCAGGAACCAGGACTGTGAAAATGTGATTGCTTAGCAGTTTTTCCTCTCTCCTCCCTCGTTGTTCTTATCATAAATATTTTGACTAACTACCACTTTGCCAAGATGGTAAGTTTGGCACCCTGACTTCCCTGAGGCTCGTAGCAGACTCTCAGCCTTTGTTCACCCAGTACTGTAATGCCCTGTTTTCTACCTCAAGCCAGAGGAAAGAAGGGAAGTTTCAAAGGCTGGTGCAAATTGTGCCTGCAGTGCAGTATACATAACCTTTTGCACTGTGGTTTTGTACTGTGCTAGGTAATAGTCGCTGCAGCACATGTCAATGTGTCAATGAAGGGGTAGGAATGATCACACACCAGGCTTTTAGAGGCAGTCAGTCAGTGGCTGCTATCTGGGCTGCAGCACTGCAGGTGTGGTGGGAAAATGCCTTGGCAGAGAACACGTGCTGTGTGGCACTTGGTTCCTCCCTGCAAAAAGATGTGTAAACTGATACCAATATGTTGGTGCACCTTGTCAGTCAGGCAGAGCAAACTGGAGCACGAGGGCATAAAAAGATTTTATGTGCATTTTATGTTCCAGCAAAACCCGATACAGGCTATAATTTTCTCCTTGTCATTGTGCCCTACAGGCAGCAAACATACTTTGCTCAAGTATCTGGATTTATCTATCTGTCACACTGATTTCTTGTATACACAGTTCATGGGGGGCTTTCTTTTCCAAAATCCCTAGCTACAGGTAGACCAAGGATGCTGAATAAACTTGGATTTGATAATTAGCTGACTGGATGAGGCAGTGCCCAGTGATTTTCCTTCTCATTATTGAGAGATGGAACATCCTGATTCCATCCTCAGAGTTATCCTGTGCACATTGCTCATGGGGCTCAACAGAGCTTTAACTGGCTTGACCTATCCTGTTCCCCAGCCCATTCCTAAGGCAGAACTGTGACCTGGCTGCTCAGTAGCACTGCCAAGAGAGGACAGGGGGTTAGAGCAATGTGCCAAACATTGGTCCAATACCAAAATTTTAGGTTTCCATTAGGTATCTTAGATCAACCCAGTCTCCTTGGTACCTGTCCATACCTGAGAGAACTAACTGCATTGTGTTGAGACATACCCGAGTTTCCTTTGGAACCATCTTGTCTCAGTACCAGTAACAGGCCTTGCAGGGTAGTGGAGAACTCAGGTTTGCTCAGGTCATGTAGCCAAGCCAGTTGAATGTCTCAGCACTGCCAAGGAACTCCTTCTCCACCCCTGCCTTCTTTTCTTTCCTTTACTCCTTCCGCTGGGATCCTGTGTCCTCCCTGTGCTGCATCTTCTACCTCAGTTCCCAAGTAACTTCCCTAGTAAGTCGAAAAGTATTCCTTCCTCTTCTTCTTCCTCTTTCTCTTTCCTTCCTTCCTTATTTTTTTTAATTTTTTTTTTTTTATTTGCCTGGGTTAGTTTAGCAGTCTCTCTCAGCATGGGGAGCAGTGAGAAGGATCATGCTGACTCAGCTGGGAGCAGAGGCTGAGGAGGGAGCCTGAATCTCCCCAGATGTTAGATCAGCACAGGGACTGTGGCTGCAGTTCCCATGCAGGCTGGCCAGGATCCCCACAGAGGTGCCCAGGCAAGAAATGCACAATGAATCCTCTGCTGCAGTGGCTCCATATCCTCACTGTACCCCAGTTCATTTCACTTCCCAGCTCAGGCTTCCATAAAAAAACAACCTTGAAGTTGACTTTAGCTGTAGTGCAGATAGGCTGCAGCATGGGGTTAGGTTTGCTAGCTTCACTTGTCTGGAAATTAGGTGTCTAATCTAAACATTCCATTTAGGCATGCTCTGCAAGTCAGAGGAGTGTGTCCGACAGCTCAGTTAGTAGATAAACATTGATGTCCAAAATAGGAAGAATCCCCCACTGGAGTTACTTAACTCTCTGCTGACTATAGAGTTAACCATCTGAGGTTAGTTTCCTGAGCAGCCAAAGTTAGATGGGATTAATCTCACCCTTAGAGATGTGCAATTTCATCAGTATCAAAGCATTCTGCATCACACGTTTGGTTGTAAAACTTGTCCTTAATATGCGCATTGTAACCGCCTCCATGAGTTGGAAATGCATGAGCATATTTACAGCTACTTCCATGCAGAATTGTGTCCCCAGAATGTGATTAAAGTAGCAAACAGAAGGCAACAAAAAAATCCTCCTTCTGTTTACCTCATGGAGCTATAAATTATGTTAAAATGCTACGGGATTGTTGTTGTATTTGATACAATTTGACTAGGTTGTAAATGATACAGTACTATACTGAAAAATACAAGTTGTTTAATTCATCCTAGCCTCCTAAATGTATTATTTACTACTGGGACACGGAATTATTATTTTTAAAATGTCTTTAGTCCCAAACATAGTATATTATTATTTTTCCTCACTCTTTCTTTTTTAATTTTTTTTTGTAAAAAGCAGAAAGAAAACAACTATAGTTCCCTCACTCATATGAGCTTACATTAAACTTCAGAACTGAGAGGCTATTATAGATCTTGATTGCTTTTCAGAACTAAAGAAGTGTAAAGAAGTGTTAGTTATTTTTTCCCTGAGGACTCTAATTAATTATACAAATGTTAATGAAAACAGAAGAATGAGGAGAGTATGTGTAAGTACTGAGGCTTCCTATCCTTTTTCTTTGTGATTTTGAAACAGTCTTTAATGAGTGAATGAATATTTCTTATCACTCCTGCAAACTTTCATTTTTTTTTCCTAGTACCTTTGAGGCTGAAATTTTTCTGTATTGTAGTGACACATTAAAGTGTGAGACTTTCTAATGTATACCTCTGTGTGGCTGGAGTGTAAAATTGACATGGGGATGAGGAGAGATGAAGAAAAGGGGGGAGTGGTGAGATTTTAGCTTGATTGAAGAACCTGAACTGTTTCTAAATTTGGTGTTGGGTTCTGGGGTGGGAGTGTTGAGAGTTTAAGAAGGTGATGATCCTTTGTTATAGTTCCATTTAGAAAAAAAATGTCATTGTGCAAAAGATTTTTAAGCACAGTGACGGGAAGGCTTTCCTTTATTTTTATCCTTATTACACTTCAAATATTACCCTTATTAAGACACTTTATTATTTAGTATTTATTATCCTAATACTTTTTACTTCACTAATTCATTATTATTAGTCATTTATGATATTATTAAATGCATTATTTCATTATTTAATATTATTAATATTATTTAAATTTAAGGTCTCTTGGAAGTAAATGGTGAAATTTTAAGGTTAAAGTCAACTACCTTTTAAGGACTTTAGTGGGATGTAATTAATAGCCCGCTGAAGGTATGCTGCTTTGTGATGATAGCTGTTTCATCGAGCAGTGAGAGCAGACCTAGCTGCCTTTAGTACAGACGTAGCTGCCTTTAATCCGTATAACTCCTCTTAATGCCAACTCTAATGATCTTCAAAGGAAGGGCAAAAGAGAATGATAGACAGTGTGTCTTCATGTTAACTCTTCCCACTGCAAATTTGGACACATTTACAATGAGGCTGCTTTTCAGATGTAGTACTATTCCCTTGTTCTCCCCAAACCTATTACTCTTTTTGCATCTCTGAGGGCAGAGGGATTTGCCTTGGGGCCTTTGTTTGCATAACACATTCCCTGTGTGTTTATTAACATAGTGTTAAACTATGTTCTCAGCATGAGCAGGCGTCCTCTCAGGCCATCACCAGGGTCTGGGCATGCTCACAGCGGAGACAATCACTGGAACTGAGCTGACTTCTCACTGGGAATGTGACTCCACTCACAGCAAGAGAGCAAATAGGAAATGACTCGGGGTGAGTCTCACTAAGCCGGAAAAATGAATTAGACACACTCCTCAACAGAATCTGAAAACATTACATACGGTGAAGAGAGAAAAGGTCAGAGCGAGAGGTTGCTTACCATTCTCACTTTGGAATTGAAATGCATTTAGGGATACATTATACCTCCTTATGATGTGAGGTTTGTCTTTCAGTTGTGTTACCCAGAAAAGAAGCCATTCACTGAACAATCCCATCATTCTTTATGTACAGCTCAAGTTTTGAGGAAAGTAGGTTGGGTCAGAGGTAAATCTCAACACTTCCGTGTGAAAAAGTGAAGAGAAATAAATTTGGAAGTAAAATGGTGGAAATTGCTATGACCTTTGAGATGCTATCCTTTACAATATGCAGTAAAAATATTGGGCTGCTCAGGCTTACATCAAGTTTACAGGAACATAAATTGCCACAATTGAGCGGCAAGCTTTATGTTCTTAAATCACATCATTATTCTTTGGGATATTGGAAGGGAAGGTAGAAAATAGCAAATTTCTATCCATCTCAAGAAATAATAACAGTCTTACTGATTGCCTTCAGTATTTTGCTGTGGTATATTAGGTCATTTTTAACCCCCTTATTTTAAAGAAAATCTCTTTTAGAAAACATCTGCTATTCAGGATAAATCATGACACTGACAATTTATTTGTCTGATAAGGTGAATCTAGTACACCAGTTTGTTTTTGTCTCAGTTGTAACACAGAAAGGCGCAGACAGTGGCGGTAAACCTAGACAAGCCCATAGAGCTATGGAATTATGTAAGTTTAAACGAGTTGTGGGTCTGATCAAAACTCCTCAATGTCATAAAACTAAAGCTAACATTTGGTTTAAAATAAAAGTGAAGAAAACTTTAATAAGTCAAAAAAAAAAGAGAGATGTAGGAGACAAAATGAAAGAATAAAAATTTTAGCAATGTTAGAGAGCTCCTGTAGAGCCTGTAACAGCCTTGCCTTCTTAACACAGTTACTGATTTAAAATAGACCAGCCCCAGGATCATGTGAAGGAATGGTCATTTCCAATTAATTGCTAATGCTGTGATACTGCAGATGAATGATTATGAACATTTTTCATTTTTAGAGAGGGGGCGTGGGGAAGAGTATAAAGAAAAAGGGAGCTTTGTACAATTTGTACTAATAAAAATCTTCAGACTATGCCTGCTAGGTTGCCATTAAACTGAATTAAAAGTACCAAAACCAAGTACTGCTAGAAATTCCTCATTTATGAGGTTTTTGCATCCCTTGGGCATTGGACTTAAGTAGGGACTAAGTGGTACCAGCTGGCTTTCATGCCCAAGTGCTTGTGGGGATTCAATCTTTAATGAGCCAGAGAGCACAAAGGCTTCTCCTGAGAAGTGGAGGCTTGGGTTTGTGTTCCTCGTGTGCTACTTGCCATGAGTAACTTGTTTTCCTCACCTTAGTCTGTGGGATGCATTTGCTAATTCAGTAAGAGAAAGGCAGTGCAAGATGCTAATAAATAATGTGTCATAGATAGCGAAAGATAATCCAAACAATAGAAACTGTAGAAGGAAAGCATATGTTCCCTCGGGGAGAATTTATTGAAAGCCGAGGTGTAACAATAAGAAGATACATTCACAAATCTCTAAAGGCAGCTTTGCACTGCTTCAGCAGTGCAGAGCATCTTAAATCCAGCTTAAATTTCCAGTGGAGTATGCTTTTGTGTAACTGACTCCTCTGGCTTCATAAGGCTCTCATAATGTATATGACAAGGGGAGAGCTGTGGCCCAGGTGACCTGTTCCCTCACGATTCATGCAGATGCTTTTGAAGACACCTTTTGAGTAACCTCAAGCACAGTTCAGATGCAGCCCAGGAGTGCAGGCCAAAGATTGTTATTGTTGTTGTCTGTGTTTTCATGATGAGAGAAAGGAGACGAGTGAAACTCCAAATAATTCAGCCGTGCATAAAAACAGGTTATGATACAAACCAAGTTAGTTTCTGGTACTGATTTTGCTTTGACTATGTGTCGTTTCCTGAATAAGCGTCTTTAAAGTGTTGCTCAAAGCACACCAGTCAGACTGTCTAAACAAATAAACTTTGTGCTAGATAAAATCTTGAAGGTGTAGAGTTTCCCCTGTTTTCTGTTCTCACTGCTTATGAAGAATTTGTGCCCTGTGTTCCTGCAGTGACTAAATACATAGTAGTCTTTGATGTTTCCGTGCATGGCATTGCTGCGACACGACTACAGCAACACATAATGAGTTGTGGCACTGGCTATGGATACAGGAGAAGGTCAGTGGAGACTAGAACTCTAATCAGACACGTTAGAACCAGCGGAATACTTAGGTGCTTTGAAGTAACATGACACACTGCCTTGCTTTGAGATGTTGAGTGCCTTCAGCACCACAGGTCTTTTAGGTGTATATAGCCCGTACAAGGCACATGGTAAGTAAAGCCCTTCTGATGGAATCAAAACCCCTCTAAGTACATGCAGAAGTGATCTGCTCATAGGTGGCAACAAGAAGCACTTGGGCAAGTATTGTGCCAAGAAATCTTTGACGGGCTCTCATAGTTGGGATGCTTGCTGTCTGGAGCTTCTCCTCTACTGTTTGTCCTCTGTCCTCTCTCAGCTGAGTGTGGGTTTTGCTTCTCACATTATTGCTGGAAGAGGACAAAAAAAGAGGGAGGAATTGGTGCTGGGGAAGAATTCTCTTCCTATTTCTTAAATTTAGTGTTTGCTGAAGAGGATTCAAAGCCTCATTTCCGAGGAGACTGACTTAGCTACAAAAATCAAAATTGTTTGACTTTGGGGAGCTATCTGTTTCTCCTTTGGAAAATGCTTCATACTTGTGGAAAGGGGGAAAAAAAAGAGTTTGACACTAATTGATTAGGTGTGGGTTGCAATTTGTCTCTGTTATGGCTAATATAATATACTGAAGCATTTTTATGAGTAAGAGCTGAATTCCTCATTTCCCTGCTCCTGGTTGAGCCACTGTGTGAGGGGACTAGAGAAGAGGAAGAAAAGGACCATTCAGGAGACCAACTTAAGGTTTTAAATATATGTCTTGACTCAGTCTTCCATAAGGCTAAGTGATTTGTTTACCACACGGAAGGTTGTGGTAAAGTAGAGGCTTAAACCCCATTCTCCAAGGTCTAATTTGACAATGTAACTACTTCTGCTGGGCTTCCTATTTTCATGTATTCACTTTGCCCTCTCTCAATTGTTGATCTAAGTTACAAAGATAGGGCTTCTCTAAACAGTAGATGAACTACATGTGTTACAACTTTGTACTGCACTGTTTCTTTAAGGAAACAAAATCTCAGACAAAGATTTACATTTCAAATCTGTGGTATGACTAAACTAGATGTGATCAACTTTGGATGTCTTTACAGTCAGATATCTTTGCTAAAGACAAATGATAACAGTAGAAGGGTATGTAGGGTGTGTACTTCAATCCCAGTTTCCACACAGATATCTCTAACAACGAGGCAAGTTGCCTTTCACAGCTTCAGTAAGGGAAAGTTTCATTTTGTATGTATCACTAACAGTAATCATGCTATCTCAGATGTTAAAGAGTTTGAAACCCAAGAGTTGTATTTCTATGGAAAGAATAATTTTAGATAAACTGAGGTTAAAAAAAAAAAAAAAGTAACATTTTTACGACATACATTTGCATTTGGAGCCTGCATGCTGGAAGAAACTCAAAAAACTGTTACAAAGGAAAAAAATCCCTTTAATTCCTGTTCATTTCCATTTGCAAGGTCAGATGAAATGTTTTGTGGGTTTTTTTTTGTTTGTTTTTTGAATGAAGCTGAAATGAACAATGTTTGTTACCTGTTTAACAATAGCTATGTCTGCAGTGTGCCTTGCGTGTTTCTCTGTATTGGTGCTACTTACCTGAATTTGCAGAGGTGGCAGAAACTGTTATATTTTGAGAGCTGCAGCCAAAGAGCGAGGAAGAGAGGGAAAGAGTTGCTTTGTTTATTTTTTGGTTGAACTTCTGGTGTTTCGGTGAATAATTTATAGATGGTGTTTCAGTATGAGAAGTAGCTGCAAAAAGCCTCATTTTGAGGGTTTGTGTGTTATCACAATAATTTCTGTATTGACTCTATGTGCTACTCAAGCAAAATCGATGTGTACATACAATTTAAAATATTGATTAACCTTGTAACTATATCCTGGCATCTGAGGTTCAGACTGGTGGATTATTTTTCTTCCATTACCACCAGCAGTAATAGTTCTGTAGATTAGCAGTTGATTCAAATATACCAAATCCAGAACTATCTACATCTGTAAGTGACTAACTGAAAATGAACTCTGTAATACGTGTGACTATTTACACTGTCTTAGCTTGATTGCCTCTGTAGCACGAATGGGTATTTTTTTTTTTTAATTAAATAGTAGAGCATTGCAACACACAAATCAGAAGACAGAAATTATCTCATTTAAAGGCAGTTAGCAGATAAATTTGGGAAGAGAAGTTGTAGGGTTTTGTGAGTAACTTCATTTTCTAATTTTTCTTTTGGAGCCATTTGCAATTAGACCATTTTCAGATTAATTTGTGTATGAAGTCCAGGCACCTAAAGGCCAGCTGCCAATATGGTCCTTCTAATTAAGGAATTCAGAGGATTTCCTCCTTCCAGTTCCTGTAGAACTTTCTGAAGGAAGCTGCTTCTTGTCCACAGCAGCATCTCTTCAATACTGTCAGGAATTACTTCTAATGCATGTTTTTTAGTTTGAGGTATGGTGATCTCTAAAACTTTATTCATCATTGTTTATTCTGAAGAACAGTTGGTAGAGCACTTTGTTACTACATTAACTCTTTCTTTAAGGAATTATGCTTGCCTGACAAGACCTTTGTTCTGGCATGTGAAGAAACACAAGAGAACGTGCCCATTTATTTTTTTAAATTCTGTTGATCACATGTTGTTTAAAAAAAAACCAGCCTTGCATAACAAAATGAGAACAACAAATTACAAAAAAGTAATCAAAAACTCCATTGTGTAAGTAGTGTGCTAAATAGATAACTAATTAACACTGTTTATGTATGAATATAAAACATTGGTATTAAATGATACCTGATTTGAATTTCACTATCTAATTGTACAAAGTGATTTTCTTGGGTTTTCAGTCTTGACCTGAAACTGGGAGCTTCAGTATTAAACACAGAACTCAGCCTGTCAGTTATGTGCTCCTGACATTGACCGTACTGGGAGAGTCTGAATTCTCAAGTCCCAGTTCATCTAACATTCATATTGATCATGTGCAAGTGTTTGCTCAGCATAGAGTTTTCTGAAGTGTTCTTGAGGAGGAGAGCTCAAGTGTGCTTACCTCAAGGTCTCCTCTAGGTAAACTGGGAAAGTCTGTTAGAGACAAGGCTGAGAGAAAATCAGTCCGGTCCTGGGCAGCAATTGTCCCTGGATGAGTTCTTCCCTCATAATATTTCAGTGTAGATGTAGCCTTGGGCTTGCAAAAGACATAGTCCTCAGAACATTCCTGCACAAGGCTGAGATGCAATTTTTCTTTTTTTTTTTTTCATTCTGTTGGGGGGAACAGTTCAGGCAGTCTCTGTAAGAAGTGTTTTTCTAACTTGTTGCTTCCATACTGAAAAATTTTTGATGCCCCTTGTTATGCTTTCTCTAGACAACTGGTGTGTGTCTAGCCATGTCTGGAGAATAGCTGTCCTTTATCCTAGATGCTCATACATGTCTGTTCTCAAAACAACTTCACATGTGTTTGACTGCTTGCCATTTACTTTTCAAATAGTGGAAATGTCATCTCCTTTTCTAGCAGCCTGGTTTACCTGCTCGTGGTTTTGACACTCGTCATTGGCATGGCTTTTGGGTATGTGGGACTCCCCATGAGATACCTCTACAGGAAGATCCTCTGCCTTGGCAGCGATGTCTTGCTACAGTGCAGCAGCCCAAACAGTTTTACTTCCACTGCCGTAGCACCCCAACCGTTTGCCACCAGCCGAGAGTCAGTATAGAGAGAGATTGTTGGCCACTTTTTTATTCAGCAGTATCTGGAGCCAACTGGATGGCTTTTATTTCTGCAAAATGGCTTGATCTGCCTTTTTCTTCCACAGTTTTTGAGACATGTTACATGGGAACCCAGTTTTCCACTTCTGATGGTTTTCCAAAATATGGTGGGGCACATCAGTAAACAGAGCATGTTGACTCCCATTTTCTGGCAATTTATTGTACAGTGGCACCTTTTTGATATGAGTCACCTCCTTGGGCAGTATCAAAAATATTTGCCTTCTGCTCAGTCCATGACCTCTTCTTGGATTTCTGGCTGGTTGGGTTTCTGCAGTCAAAGCCATATCATCATATGATCAGTGCTAACCACTTACCCCAGGTAGCATTGGTTACACCGGAAAAGCCAAAAGCAGACCTTGAGTCCTGAAACTGAGTCCTTAAGCTTGGTGTACAGCAATAAAGGGAGCAGGTAAGGGAATGAGAAAACCAGTGACTGGAACAAGAATGTCAACACTGTGACCAGCAACAGCAAATAGTAACTTGCCAAGAAACATCTGAACAGTTGTAACACCTGTGAATTCAGTCTAGCACATTCTGATAGAGTGTATGGTTAACTTGAACCCTGCCTAGAAAGGACTGCTGTGGGTTGGCACCAGCTGATAGTTTAAGTCCCCAAGCAGTGTCTTGTTCCCACAGCTCTCCTGCAGTGGCAGGGAGTAAAGTACTGGGTAGGCAGAAGAAAAACCCTCATGGGTAAGGATAAAACCAGTTTAAGAAGTGTGTTTGTAAATACAAATAAACAAGTGGTCTGCTGGCAGTGGGAACAAGCAGTCACTCTCCACCAGCAGATTGATGCCTAGATGGTCTCTGAGCAGTAGCAGCTTGGGAACACAGCTGAGCATTACCCTGTATGGTACGGATCCCATTGGACAAACTGGATCAGATGTCCTGTGTCCCATCAAAACATTTTGCCCACCCTAACCTAATTGCTGAGAAGGGCAGCGTGGGAAATCGGGGAGATCTTACTGCTGCACAAGCACATTTGAGTAATAACTAAAGCACTGGTATATTATCAGCACTGGTTGGCCACAAATAGGAACGCCCATGCAGGCTGCTATGGGGAAAGTTAAGTCCATCCCAGCCAGACACAGTGCTGACTAGTAATGTCTTGCAGAACAACTGCTCTTTATTCTAATCTCTTTTTCATATCTCTTCTCAAAATACCATCACCTCTTCTGACCACCTGTCTTTTGTTTTTCAAACTGTCAAAATGTTTGCGGTAAAACTAAATTCCTGTAGAGATGAGCTCTTTCCTTTGGTGCAAGAAGCTGACAACAGATCTGTGTGATACATGCGGAAAAAATTTAGATCAAGCCTATGCATTTATTTTATGATGTGGTTAGACGTTCCAGCTGCAGACCATGACTGTTGTGTGAGGTGCTGTGCAAACATGGGATGAAAACATGTCTTCTGCCATGAGAGGAGTCACCATTTCCATACCAGAGTTGATGACAAAGCAGATAGTGAGACAACATTGGTGTGATAGGCAGCGACTTCATCATATCAGCTGCAGCACTACTGTTAGTAGGCATTTCTCCAAAAACGGGACAAGTTTAGTGATGGAGAGCAGGAACTTGTTCTCTGGATTTGTACTGGAGCAGGGATGGAGAGCTCACCTTTTCTCAGTGGTCAAAGATGGCTTGGTCCTGAAAACTCTTGCAGAGAGTGGAGAAGCTGTTCCTTTCAAAGACCTAAAAAGACATGATTCACTTCTTGTGTGGAACTGAGTGCACCTCAGCTTCCAAGCCTTTCTCTGAGCAAGTGAGAACATAGGCACTTGGCACCTTTCAGAAAGTCCTGAAATGTGGCAGAATCGTGATCCTTCCAAAAAGTTAAAAGTCTGTGACTGATGTAATAGAAGTCTGAATTTCCCCTGTCGTCAAATTCTATTTCTAGCTTAGCAAAATAAAAATCCTTCTTTACTGAGGATATGCAAATTACATATATGGTCTACTTTATGTTTAGACACAATTTGCAAACTGGTGTATAGAGTTTTAAGTCCCCAGTGATCATTTTGGAGGCAAGTCTCCTAGCAGAACATTGGAATGAAAACCAAAACCTTGTAGGGAGGGGCTTGTTTTGTACTTATAAGTGCTTGCTTATTTTTCTGTAGAAGTATCTTTTGACTTTAAATGGAAACATTTGGAATCCAAGAATGATTTTCAGAAGCAAAAGACTTTTTATTTTGAAATGCCGTGTCAGCAGATCCAGTGGCTCTAAAATAAATAATTGCAAGGTGCTTTTCTGCCTTGAATTCCTCTGATATTTTGTCCTGTTTTTAATATATTTTTAAAACCGAGGTATAAAAATAATCTCTCTGAACTTGACTGCAAATACTTACTGCCAGCTAAAAAAGAAAGAGATCAGACAAACAAGTGGTTTTTGATGGGCATTAAAAGCTTGGTCGTTCTTTCTCTTGTGAAATATGACATTCTCATAAAACCCCTTTCCCCTTTAATGCCAAAACAATACTCCTGTTAATAATGTAATGCTGATGGCAACAGCAGCCTCTAGTCATGAGAGAAATGAGCTGGCCCAAGCAGTATTGTTCTTGAGGGACTTGTCCAAGCAAATGTACCTCTCACCCCTCCACACTAGAAGCAGCTGAAGAGAAGAAACATGATGATACCTTAACATGATGCACAGATGCTACGTGATTGTTTGTTTTGTGGTTTGTTTTTTTTGCCTTCTGTGGGTGAAATAAAATAATTTAATTTGTAAAGTGTGGTAGCACACCTTGAATAGCACTATGTAGATGTAGGAAATGCTACTTTGATAGAAGCTATTTATTAGAAGGATTTTTGACATTGTGGGATTAGAAGTTCATGCAGCAATAAATATATGATAAAGAAACATAATATCTTGATCTTGTCCTTGTGTGTGGGTCTAGGCAGAAGGATGCTCTGAGATGCCTTTCCACCCTTTGTTTCTGTCCCCTTGTATTAGTGTGAGTGTTCCAGGCCACTTTTCACCATGTCAAAAGTAGTTGTTTCTCTTTTACGCTTCACATTGAAAATATGTGACTTGCTTTTAAGAGCTGCCTTAACCCCACGGTGAACTATGGAGATGAGCCTGCAATGCTGAATTCAGAAGAATGAAGTTTTCAAAGGATCTGTTACTTCCCTTAGTCTGCTGTTAGCCTTTTACAGCTAAAGTCAGGAACGAGGGTGCTGCAGGTGCTGCTTAGCACTTGTACTTCACAAAATGCTAATAGAGGGCAAATAGACAGAAGGCCCTCTATGGCTGCACAAAGTTGCTGGGCCATATCTGTGCCCCACTAGCTGAGCTCAGCACTCAGTGCTGCCATGTGTCCTACAGATGTGTGGGAACAGTGTTCCTGTGCAACAAGAGAGGAGGCCAGCTCTGCAGCTGATCCAGCATCGGCTGCATAGCTATTATTCTGGGAACTGAGGAGAGGTGGATAGGGGGTGGGCACCACAGACACACAGGGTATTTAGAGGTCTTTTTAAATCAAAGGTCTCACTTAAACATATTGATCTGTAGGACACTGGCTATTTAAGCCTGTTTCTGAAGCTTGAAGGTGGCTGGTTTTGTTCTCATCTGCATATAGGAGTTTCTGGCTGTTATTCCATAGCTTTCACAAGTGAATGCTGAACTAGCTTGTTGGAGCTCCACTGACTGGACACTTCAGCCCCTTGCAGAACTAGTAATGAATGACCCAACAGGTTTACTACATCGGTTTGTATATTTCTATATACAGGTACTTCTAAATAACACTGCTTATCAGTGTAACAGGTGCCCAGTGTTCTGCTTTTGGAGACTGAAGCAGCAAGGGAAGCTTTGTTCAGCTTTCAAACTTTAGTTTCCATGGGAGGGATCCTCAATCTATCCCACTCCTACCAGTTTGTTGCCAGGACCAGGAAGAGATGCCCTGAGTCTGGAGAGGAATTGCGCGTCAGCAGGAGAGCACCTGAAGAGCAGCACAAAGGAATCCAGCCACTCCAGCTTCATTGGAGGCCCAGCTCTATGCAAATGCACATATCATGGGGAATAAACAAGAGCAATTAGAGATAATGCACATGCCTGCAGGGCTATGATGCCCTTACTGGCCTCACAGGATGCAAACCATTTGACACTGTCCCACATGACATCCTAAACTGGAGAGACATGGATTTGATGGATAAACTACTCAGTGAATAATGAATTAGCTGGATGTTCACACTCAATGAGTTGCATCAATGGCTCAATGTTCAACAGAAGACCAGCGATGAGTGATGTTCCTCAGAGGTCAGTATTGGGACTGGTGCTGTTTAACAATTTTGTCAACAACATGGACATTGAGATCAAGTGCACCTTCAGCAAGTTTACAAATGGCACCAAGCCGTGTGGTGCACTTCACACTCTGGAGGGAAGCGATATCATTCAGAGGGACCTGGACGGGCTTGGGAAGTGGGCTTGTGCAAACTGCATGAGCTTCAACAAGGCTCAGTCTTGCAAATGTATTGATAACAGCCCTGAGGAGAAGTACTTGGGGTTGTTGGAGGAAAAGCTTGACGTGACCCAACAATGGGCACTTGCATCCCAGAAAGCCAACCACATCCTGGGCTGCATCAAAAGCAGCGTGGCCAGCAGGTCGAGGGAGATGATTCTGCCCCTTTACCTCACTCCCGTGAGACCATGGCTGGGGTACTACATCTAATTCTGGGGCCCTCAACATAAGAAGGAAATGGAGCTGTTGGAGTGACTCCAGAGAAGGGCCATGAAGAAGGCTGGAGAGGGACTTTTTACAAGGGTTTGTAGTGATATGAAGAGGGGAAATGGCTTTAAACTGAAAGAAAGTAGGTTTAGATTTGGTATTAGGAAGAAATTCTTTACTGTAGGGGCAGTGAGACACTGGAGGAGTTAGTTCAGAGAAGTTGTGGATGGTCCATCCCTGGAAGTGTTCAAAACCAGGTTGAATGGGGCTTTGAGTAACCTGCTGTAGTAGAAGGTGTCCCTGCCCATGACGTCATAGAACCATAGAAGGGTTTGAGCTGGAAGGGACCTTAATGATTATCTAGTTACAACCATTCCATGATTTTCTTGGATTCAGTGAGAGCTGGAAGCTGAGTGGGTACAGTGGACAGGAAGATCAGCTAAGAGTTTCATTTGTGGGATGTGTTCAGGCTCAAGCACCCCGGCCTGAGGTGCTGTGTGAGCTTAGAAGTTGAGGAGTGCCACAAGAGCTGATATGAGTAGAAGACAGAAGGGGCTACGAGTACCAGTGGGAAATATTCATAAAGGGAAGAAGCTTTGCTGCAGGATCTTGTTCTTGAATAGAAAGAGGGGAAATGGAAATCATATGAAGCAGATTAATGAGTGAAACATGTCTTTCATGTACTGGTTGGGAAATGTGATGTTTTGTGTGTTAGTCTGCTTGTGCAGTGCTTGGCACAGGTGTCTTTAAAGCTGTGTGTTGCTGGGGAAAAGACTTCTCAACTGTGCCATTTCATAAGGAACCCTTAACATCCATTGGTGTAAATAATGCAATGGTCTGTGGTTTTAATCTCAAATGTATGATAATTGTGCTTTTCTAGTTATTCAGGGAAACAGATATAGGCCCTGTGGTCATTTCATATTTCTTAATGCGGACCTAGCTAACATAAAAACAGTGCTGCAAATTGTTGGCCTATTGAGTGAATTGGCAGAAATGCTCTTGCAGCTCCATGTCAGCACCTAATTCTGTGAGAGACCTTTGAAAAATCTCAACAGCAGGTACTGCAGATTCTGGCTTTTTCCCTATAGTGTTCAGGGGGGCATTGAACCATTTTCATGGGAAAATCTGATTAGGAATGTGGTCACTTAATTAAAGAGTGAATGATTATTCTTTTTATTGCTGACTTTTCTTTCTCCCTCTCTCTCTCTCTCTTTTTTTTTT